>JAIEZT010001328.1:27656312-27681854 GCA_019594935.1 Periophthalmus modestus
AGTTCTCAGCCCAACGTCGTCGCCGGATTCTTATTTCGTTCTGATCGTCCTGATACAACGACGAGCAGTGAGCAAAACAACTGGAGTAAAAAAAAAAAAAAAAAGCCAAAGTCAAATTTAAAAACATGATCAATTTCCAGAACAGAATGATAGTTAAAGGTCTTGAATAAACACTCGCAAAGATCCAAACCTAGTCCTCAGAAGTAGTACTTAGTGCTCTCCGCTGAGGCCCCGGGTGGAGTTTGCAGGTTCTCCCTGTGAGTGCATTATTTCGAAGCCAGTTTTACCTTTTAACACAATAATTTCAGTTATATTAACGCAAAACAAAAAATAAATAAACCAAAAACTCATTAATAAAATACAACACTTTCAGCTAAATGTTTGCAATATCCAAAATTATTCCTCATTATTATTATTATTATTTTTCATTATTCTTTATTATTATTTTATTATTATATTATTATTATTATTATTATTATTATTATTATTATTATTATTATTATTTTATTATTTATTTATTTATTTATTTATTTATTTAAATTATTATTATTATTATTTTTTTTATCCTAATTACTCACCTTGATGAGTTCATAAGCTCTTTTCACAATAGGCCAGAGCGGAGTTTTGCCATCAGCTGCGATAACAAAACCTAGCATGCTAACACACACTTCCTGATTTTTCGACAATAATACGCTTTATAATTAGATACAGACAGTTCTCCGCTGATGCATTTTGACTCTAAAGCTGCTTATGCCACATATCTGCACTGGAGCGAGAATAATTTTGCTCAAAAACATGTCAAAACATCGGGTCTGGAGCGTTTCAGCGATTTCACGTTTGAGCCGCTTCACAAGGTGCATCTCACAAGCACTTCTGATCATTTGGAGCGTCCTTTTTGTCGTAATCAGACCTTCAGTAGATCTCCCCCACTGAGTCTACGATCGCTCTAAATACTGGACGACATTGTAGAGTCAGAGCAGCTTTCCCCTCGGACAACCCTCCCCTCGGACAACCCTCCCCTCGGACAACCCTCCCCTCGGACAACCCTCCCCTCGGACAACCCTCCCCCCGAGACGCCAGTCCAACGAGTCCAATGTGAACGATTCAACATCCGCCAACCGGGAGGACGACAGGAGGAAACACGTCAGTCACTGGGAATGTAAGGGTTAAACCAGGACTAAACATGGACTAAACCGGGACTAAACAGGGACTAAACCGGGTCTAAAACCGGGACTAAACCGGTCTAAACCGGGTCTAAACCGGGACTAAACATGGACTAAACCGGGACTAAACAGGGGGACTAAACCGGGTCTAAACCGGGACTAAACCGGGTCTAAACGGGTCTAAACCGGGACTAAACATGGACTAAACCGGGTCTAAACATGGACTAAACCGGGGTCTAAACCGGGAATAAAACGGGACTAAAGCAGGACTAAACCAGGTCTAAACAGGGACTAAACCAGGACTAAATCGGGTCTAAACGGGGACTAAACCGGGACTAAACATGGACTAAACCAGGACTAAACCGGGACTAAACCGGGACTAAACCGGGACTAAACATGGACTAAACCAGGACTAAACCGGGACTAAACGGGACTAAACCGGGATTAAACTGAGACTAAACATGGACTAAACGGGGACTAAACAGGGACCAAACAGGGACTAAACCAGGTTAAACTAGGTCTAAACCAGGACTAAACCAGGATTAAACCGGGACTAAACCGGGTCTAAACCGGCATTAAACCAGGACTAAACATGGACTAAACCGGGACTAAACAGGGACTAAACCGGGTCTAAACCGGGACTAAACCGGGTCTAAACCGGGTCTAAACCGGGACTAAACATGGACTAAACCGGGTCTAAACATGGACTAAACCGGGTCTAAACCGGGAATAAACCGGGACTAAAGCAGGACTAAACCAGGTCTAAACAGGGACTAAACCAGGACTAAATCGGGTCTAAACGGGGACTAAACCGGGACTAAACATGGACTAAACCAGGACTAAACCGGGACTAAACCGGGACTAAACCGGGACTAAACATGGACTAAACCAGGACTAAACCGGGACTAAACCGGGACTAAACCGGGATTAAACTGAGACTAAACATGGACTAAACCGGGACTAAACAGGGACCAAACAGGGACTAAACCAGGTTAAACTAGGTCTAAACCAGGACTAAACCAGGATTAAACCGGGACTAAACCGGGTCTAAACAGGGACTAAACCAGGACTAAACCGGGACTAAACAGGGACTAAACCAGGACTAAACCGGGACTAAACCGGGACTAAACCAGGACTAAACCGGGACTAAACCGGGACTAAACCGGGACTAAAGTGGGACAAAACCGGGACTAAACCAGGACTAAACCAGGACTAAACCGGGACTAAACCGGGACTAAACCAGGACTAAACCAGGACTAAACCAGGACTAAATCAGGACTAAAGCAGGACTAAACCGGGACTATACTGTGACTAAACCTGGTCTAAACCTGGACTAAACCGGGACTAAACCTGGACTATATCGGGTCTAAACCGGGACTAAACCAGGTCTAAACCAGGACTAAACCAGGTCTAAACTAGGACTAAACCAGGACTAAACCAGGTCTAAACCAGGTCTAAACCAGGTCTAAACCAGGACTAAACCAGGTCTAAACTAGGACTAAACCAGGTCTAAACCAGGTCTAAACCAGGTCTAAACCAGGACTAAACCAGGACTAAACCAGGACTAAATGTTGGACTGCACTCAGACGTTCACACGTGTCCTGGGTTGGTCCTGCTGTGAGACTTGAGGATGATTTTTGTGTTTTCTAAGCAGTTGATCTAGAATAATTTTTCAGACATGTCCAAAAAAAGAAAAAACACAACACACAAATAGACTGAACGTGTCATATTCACAAAAATGTCTTTAAAGACTCATATTTCACCATTTTCTGATCTGCTCTAACGTCTCACGAGTGAATATTAGATAATAGAACTGAAGTCGGACTAGGACAAAGAAAAGACTTTCCAAACCGAACAAATGTAACCAGCTCTGAGCCAGGATTAGGAACAAACTCTGACTAAACTAAGACTAAACCAGGACTAAATAAGAACTGAACCTGGTCTGTCCAAACCAGGCCTGAACCAGCTTTAAAATGAGTAAAAACGCCACGATGGACGAGATTCTTTCATGATCTGAAACAGAGAATGAGGCTGCGGCGACACGACCCCATAAAACCCCAACAGCTCACATCATTATTCAGCCCAACACTGACCCAACACCAGCTCTGAGGCTGGAGGAGTGTGGGGCTAAACAGGACGAAGACGGGGCTAAAGTGGACTAAACAGGACTAAACAGGACTAAACCAGGACTAAACAGGACGAAGACGGGACTAAACAGGACTAAACCAGGACTAAACAGGACGAAGACGGGGCTAAAACTGGACTAAAACTGGACTAAAACGGGTCTAAACAGGACCAAACAGGACTAAACAGGACCAAACAGGACTAAACAGGACTAAAAACTGGACTAAACAGGACTAAACAGGACTAAAACGGGACTAAACAGGACTAAAACGGGGCTAAAACTGGACTAAACAGGACGAAGACGGGGCTAAGGCGGGGCTAAGGCGGGACTAAACCAGGACGAAGACGGGACTAAACCGGGACTAAACCGGGACTAAACCGGGACTAAACCAGGACGAAGACGGGGCTAAAACTGGACTAAACAGGACTAAACAGGACTAAACAGGACTGAACCAGGACTAAACCAGGACTAAACCAGGACTAAACCGGGACTAAAACAGAACTAAACCAGGACTAAACCAGGACTAGACCAGGACTAAAGCAGGACTAAACCGGGACTAAAGCAGGACTGAACCAGGACTGAACCAGGACTAAACCAGGACTAAAGCAGGACTAAAGCAGGACTAGAGCAGGACTAGACCGGGACTAGACCGGGACTAGACCGGGACTAGACCAGGACTAAACCAGAACTAAACCAGGACTAGAGCAGGACTAGACCAGAACTAGACCAGGACTAAACCAGGACTAAACCGGGACTAAACCAGGACTAAACCAGGACTAAACCAGGACTAAACCAGGACTAGACCAGGACTACACCAGCATAGAGTTTGCAGTGATATACATAAAATAAAAGCCAGTATTAAAATAGATATAAGATGCAAATTTGACTTTTTTGAGCATTTGTCCTTCATCAAAAACATATCTGGAGTTGTATTTTGCTTCATTCAGGCTTGTTTCATTAATCCAAACTCAAAAATGCTCAGTTTGTGTTTTGCCTAGATTGTTGCGTCACAGGTAAAAATCCTGACTTGTCCCACAGTTTTTAAAAGGTTTATATTGAGCTATTTTCTAATTTATGTTCTAATGTTGTTTCCTCATCACAATCAGACCTGGAGACGTGTTTCATTCTCACATGTTTAACACACAAACCAGGTCTAAACCAGGACTAAACCGGGACTAAACCGGGACTAAACCGGGACTAAACCAGAACTAAACCGGGACTAAACCGGGACTAAACCGGGACTGAACCGGGACTAAACCAGAACTAAACAGGGACTAAACCAGGACTAAACCAGAACTAAACCGGGACTAAACATGGACTAAACCAGGACTAAACCAGGACTAAACCGGGACTAAACCGGGACTAAACCAGAACTAAACCGGGACTAAACCGGGACTAAACCGGGACTGAACCGGGACTAAACCAGAACTAAACCGGGACTAAACCTGAACTAAACCTGAACTAAACCGGGAATAAACCGGGACTAAACCGGGATTAAACCAGAACTAAACCAGGACTAAACCAGGACTAAACCAGGTCTAAACCAGGACTAAACTAGGTCTGAACCAGGTCTACACCAGGACTAAACCAGGACTAAACCAGGACTAAACATGGTCTAAACCAGGACTAAACCAGGACTAAACCAGGTCTAAACCAGGTCTAAACCGGGACTAAACCAGGACTAAACCAGGTCTAAACCAGGACTAAACCAGGTCTAAACCAGGACTAAACCAGGTCTAAACCAGGTCTAAACATGGACTAAACCAGGTCTAAACCAGGTCTAAACATGGACTAAACCAGGTCTAAACCAGGTCTAAACCAGGTCTAAACCACCACTTTCACTAGAATCACTTGAATAATTTCAGCCCTGGAATTGCCATTTTCTACAAAAAAAAGGTAAAACATGGCTGTAACTTGAGAAATACCACTTCATGACATCACAGGGTGGAACAGAGTTTTGAGCTTTGGAGATATAACAGTAAAGAGTCACTCAAACAAAACACAACTCCAGGTTCATTATATCATGACTTACAAGACTCTTTTTGCATAATCTAGGACCTTTAAGTCCACAAATGATGGTTATTATCCGGACTCCTGCATTAATAAAAATAATAATGATGCATTGGATTTAAATATCGCCTTTCGAGACACCCAAAGCGCTTTAATGCATCGCTCTATTAGCAAAGCAGTCATGATGCTTAATGACTTCATTTATTTCTCATTGTTCATTCCCTTTGCTGAAAGCGGAGAGAGCTCCATCGGCGAGCGCCCGGAGGCTGGGACGCTGCAGGACACAGAGGAGGGACGCTTTTGTCCTGAGGGATGTTACTCTCCTCAAACAAAGGACCTGCTGACCCTCCGTGACCTGACGTCTTGTTAAGCTGCACTGAGACTTTAGTTTGAGGCATGTATTTGTATTATTATTGTATAAGAACTGCTCAATGTGCTTCAATCGCTCCTTGGGGATAAATAAAGTTATATTGAATTGAGGAGCCTCAGGAAAAAGCAGGACTAAACTAGACAAGGATTTAACGTTTTATTTTCTTTGAGTGGCTGAAAATGTTACATCCCAGTCTAGACCAGGACTAATGTAGGAAAAAACCTTCAGTGGGGTTCAGTATCGCTCCAAATATCGTGTATCATTGCATCCGATTCGTCTTTTTAAACAGACGAACGAGGAACGATATGGCTGCACATTTACGATCACACAACCATTAAACTAAATATTCCAGATAATTAAGCGAAACCATGAAATAAGTGTAAGTGTAACATAACTACACATATATTTTAGTCCTTGTGATGGATTTCAGCAAATATCGGTCAAATAGTCAAATATCGGATATCGGTATCAGCTCAAAAAAAAGGTTAAATGCTGCTGAGTCAGAAGAAGTGACATTGAGCTGCAGAAAAAAGCAGCTCAATGACAAAATCAATCCATTTTGTTGCACTTATCTGGGGTCGCGAGGTCAGCAGGGACTCGCAGACTTCCCCCACCCCAGACACTTCCTTCGAGAGACACATGTTCTGGGTCTTAGCTGGCACCTCTCAACGTGGAGGAGCAGCGGCTCTACTCCGAGCTCCTCCAATGGGATTCACTTCACAATTTTACTTTCACACAAATAAAAAATGTCACATTTTTATTGGCACTGTAGAACTGGAAAAAAATATAGTTTAATTGGGAAACTAAAATTGTGAACTCATTCCACCCATATTTACTACTAATGGGACAAGATGAGGATCTAAACCAGGAATAAGCAGGTCTGAACCAGGTCTGAACCAGGTCTGAACCAGGTCTGAACCAGGTCTGAACCAGGTCTGAAGCAGGTCTGAAGCAGGTCTGAACCAGGTCTGAACCAGGTCTGAACCAGGTCTGAACCAGGTCTTGTCGTGGTCTTGTTCAGCTCCAGACCAGGTCTTGTCCCGGTCTTGTTCAGGTCTTGTCCTGGTCTTGTCCCGGTCTTGTCCTGGTCTGGTTCAGGTCTTGTCCTGGTCTTGTCCCGGTCTTGTCCTGGTCTGGTCCAGGTCTTGTCCTGGTCTGGTTCAGGTCTTGTCCCGGTCTTGTTCGGGTCTTGTCCTGGTCTTGTCCTGGTCTTGTCCTGGTCTGGTTCAGGTCTGGTTCAGGTCTTGTCCTGGTCTTGTCCTGGTCTGGTTCAGGTCTTGTCCTGGTCTGGTTCAGGTCTGGTTCAGGTCTTGTCCTGGTCTTGTCCTGGTCTGGTTCAGGTCTTATCCTGGTCTTGTCCTGGTCTTGTCCTGGTCTGGTCCTGGTCTTGTCTTGGTCTTGTCCTGGTCTGGTTCAGGGCTTGTCCTGGTCCGGTTCAGGTCTTGTCCTGGTCTTGTCCTGGTCTTGTCCTGGTCTTGTCCCGGTCTTGTTCAGGTCTTGTCCTGGTCTGGTTCAGATCTTGTCCTGGTCTTGTCCTGGTCCGGTTCAGGTCTTGTCCTGGTCTTGTCCTGGTCTTGTCCTGGTCTTGTCCTGGTCTTGTCCTGGTCTGGTTCAGGTCTTGTCCTGGTCCGGTTCAGGTCTTGTCCTGGTCTTGTCCTGGTCCGGTTCAGGTCTTGTCCTGGTCCGGTTCAGGTCCAGTACTTGCTCATGTGATGTGGTCAGCAGACATCTCATCTGGGTGATAGTTTTTCCCGGGATCAGGGCTGTAATCGCGCTGACATAATGCCTCCACTCCGATCAATACACCCGAACGGCACATCGATGGCTACACCAATGTACAGAACCCCAGGAGCGAGGGGGGAGGGGCGCTTCTGCTTGAGATGGAAGTCCAGAATAAAACGTAGTATTTTCAACATATATTTTGGTAACAGCGCTGTACTTACTGGCTCCTTCCTTGCAGTAATAGTAGGAGTTATACTGAGTGTTTAGTGATACTGAAGTGATACTACAGCAGTACGTCTAGTGGTATTACTTCAGGATCTTACTTTTGGACACCTTAGCATTGTATTTTTTTGTATAATATACTTATAATTAACTCACAGACTCAATCAAAATATGCTAAACCAGGTCTGATGCTAATTGAATTGACTAAATCTATAATATCTTTAGAAAATACAGCATATTTTATCGTAATTGTGATAAATAGTATGTGACCGGGGCAGGTGCAGATGTTTTCTTGGGCGTTTGAGTTGGTTTATAGTCTGGTTTGCGGCTCTGGGACTGAAAAGTGGAACTAGCAGAGTATTTCAAAACTGAGAAAATAGTTATGCACCCGGTCCATTCATGACTTATTCATGACTTACTTGTGAGTCAGTATATAATCTGACAGACTTCAAACAACATTTTCTTTGTGTTCTCGTCATTTTAAAGCACATTTTCTCAGTATTTTAGCTAAACAAATGACAATATATGCTCCCTTTACTGTTGGCGGGGATCAAATTAGTCAAAAATAGCAACCTTAGGGACGTTTCTTCGATGTATTTGCTGGGACAGGGGGCACAGGGCTCAAAACTGGGACTGTCCCGGGTAAATAGGGACGTCTGGTCACCTTAAACTAGTCGTCCATTTGTAACTCTGATTCTTTTATGTGTAGTTTTCTACTTTTAGTCCATTTAATTTGACGAAAAAGTGTGGAATTTTAGTGAGAGTTTTGTTTTTATTCAGTTTTGGTTTGTAAAAATACTATGTTGAGAAAAAACAATGACAGAAGTAGAACATTTACAAGGATGTTTCCACTGACCAAAGCTGAGACTAGCTTACATTTTATCCAGGCAAATTTTGAGGTGTAGAAGACAGAAAATAACCTTGAATCAACCTGAAATATCTTCAAAAACCCAGCCATAATCTTGAAAGAAAAACCGCCTTTGCTAACGACGCACTGCAGCATGAACTGACTATGCTAATGCTAATGCTAATGTGGCAGTCAGGAGAAATTGGCACCACTTTGCATGGCTTTTCTAATAAGCCACTTATGTAAATCCACACAGAATAAATGCACATGGAGCAGGAAAGCCACTGAAAATTAACAACAAGGCAATTTGTGGGTTTTTTTTAATTATAAGAAACTATAAATTCATCCAACACACGCTCAGGTTTTTCCATTTGTATTTTTGCGAATCAAAACGACCCACAGAATTTGCTGAAATATTGCTACGTCTGGTGGGCTGAGGTCTGGTGGTTCAATCTCGGTTCTGTTAATACAAACTACTTTGAGCAAGACACTTCACCTGCCCTACTTCCTGCTAAGATATAGTAAACTAGCATAACCGCTATTTTACGCTCTGAATGCTAACATCAACACTGTTTAAAGATGCACTATCGTCATGTACAAATCTGATCGTTTCCTGATTTCTGGCGTTATCAGATTAATTTCCATCTGAAGTGAGTATTCTGATTTCTTCCTGATTGTTGCGCAGGCTTTGGCAAAGACAGTTATGCTACAAAAGAGCTAATGGCTAACGGCTAACGGCTAACTTATGTAGCAAAGGTTAATATGTTAAAGAGCCCACGTGATGCTATTTTGTTGTTTCCTCTTCGCAAACAGACCTAGAGTTGTGTTTTGTTTCATTCACACGTGTTTAGGCTGAGTTATTCTCTCAAACTGAAAACACTCTGTTCCACCTTGTGATGTCATCATGTGGTAATACAGGAAGTGCTCCACTGTGTTTTTAAACTCCACACACCTTCATTTCTAGAATCATTTGGATCATTTCAGTTCTGGAACTGCCACTTATTTCTACTGAGCTAAAGGTAAAAGGTCGATGTTAACTTGAAAACTACCACTTCATGACATCACAAGGTGGAACAGAGTATTTTGAGCTTTGGAGATGTTACAGACTAATGATAAAGTGTTACTCAAACATGTCCAGGTCTGTTTTTGACGAGGTAACAGCATTATAACATGGCTTAAAGCTCATAAAAGTAAGTTTTGTCTGATATAGGACCTTTAAAGATCAAAACAGTTACTTTAAACACTCTGGAGGGACGATGTCTCTCGGCTGGCCTGGGAGGAGCTGGAGGATGTGTCTGGGGTGAGGGAAGTCTGGGAGTCCCTGCTTAGACTGCTGCCCCCGCGACTCAGCACCGGATAAGAGGAAGAACATGGATGGATGGATGGATGGGATTGTAGTTTGTCTTCCAAATACAACATTTACTCAAAGTTCTCTGATTATTGTAACTTTCTCAGTCTGTTCTGTAATACCACGGCACTAAACTTATCGACCTTCATGAAAAAAAGTCACAGGTCAAGATCAGCGCACAATAAGAAAGCAGATTTTTCCACCAACATCCACGAAAAGCAATATCATCTCCATGGAGACGAGCAGTTGACGGACACTCCACCAGTAAAACTTATATCGCCTCGGTGTTATGTCGACTGCGAAAAATGCAAATAGCAACTTCCCCCAAGCCACACAAGTCTGATATTTTATTTATACAGTTTTCAATACTGTACAGTGTCACTTCTGAATAGAAAGTTCAAGGATGCAACCTACTGATACTGTGCAGCTGATGGTACCAACGTTACGGAAGTGTGAAGCTAACTGTAGGCACTGTTCTGTCTTATTTCAACACAATTGGACCAGAAAGAAGCTGGAACTACAACACGAGAGCTGGTTTGTGCTGTTAAACCAGTCTCAGTTAGTCATTCTCACATTTTTGTTGAAAAAACAGTCCTGAAAATGCTGTTTAAATCCATTTTGTACTTTTTCTCGGGTTTTCAGAAAAGTTTTTGGCAGAGTTTGCTAATCCGTGCATCGGGTCTCCATGGTAACTGCTGAACATTCTGCCAGAGAGATACATGCGTGACGTCACTGCAAAGGATCAATACTCATCATAAGCTATGGTTTTCTTTTATCGATACTTTGCGTAGTTACATCGTGCCGGGGGGGCTCTGCATGTATGACGAACGTTCAGCAGTTACCATAGCGACGGAACACGCACAGCCTGACGAGTTTTGAGATTGAAAACTCAAGAAAAAAAATATAAAACTGGTTCATACCACACATTTTCAGGAGCCTGTGATTAATCCCCACGGAGGGATTACACAGATATAAGGCCACATGGGAATATAAAAGAGAGTAGTGCGATTAAAAGTTGAAAATCACAGTCTAATGTCTAAAGAAAGAGTTTTTAATCATCATCGAGTCTATTCCTTAGTGCTAAAATTTAAATTATTGCATCGTGACAACACTATTTCTTATGTTTGTGCTACAACAAAGCTCTGATTAAAGTGTAACCGGAGTATCAGAGCTTCAGACAGAGCAGTGCCTCCAGTTAGCTTAATTACCAGGACGCGTATGCCGTTAGCTCGCTAGGTGACCCATCCTTTGGAGTCACTAATCACATTAAATCTGCGCTCTGTGTCCATTGGAGAGTATATTGAGCGTGTAAGATTCATTTGCATTTAGTTGATGATCCTCTGTGTGATATAGAGTGAGAATTTCCATCGGCCATGTTTAATAACCCATAATGCATCTGCTGTATCCGTGTGCACATCCGAACGTCGCTCAAGGACAGTCAACACAAGCTGTTTCTGTTTTGTAGTTTGTAAATTCTTGCGGTGGAAGAAAAACTCAATTTTGTCGTTTGTTAAAGATGCACTGTGCAACTGTTGGCTCCAGTTCACTTTCTATTGAAAAACCGTCCCCTCTCTCTGTACCTGCTGCTGTCAGACTCGTTGTTTTGGCCTTAAATGTTCATTTTAACCCTCTCTACGTGATCCTGGGGTTCATTTTTAAATGTTTTTGATTTTTTTTTTTTTTTTTTTTTTAATTTTGCTGTTAGTTTGAGTTTATTTTAAAATGTATTATTATTATTATTATTATTATTATTTTTATGATGATAATGATGATGATGATGATTATTATTATTATTGTTATTATTATTATTTTTTATTATTATTTTGAGCTCATTTTTTGAGTTTTATTCATTTATTTCTTATTTTGAAGTTATTTTAATTTTTTGTGTTATTTTGATTTTTTGTTTTTTTTTGATTTGATTTTGATTATTATTATTATTATTTATCTATTTTATTTTATTTTACTACTCTGAACATAAAATATATTTACCTTTTTTTCTTTTTTCTTTTTTTTTTTTTATGTTTTTATTAGAAAAATCAATAGAAAGACAGATTACATTGAAATATAATTTAGTTGTCCCTAATTTTTGTGTTTTTTAAATTTCTTTTGCGGTAGAATTGTACAAAATACAAGCACATAAACAAAAATAAATGAATTAAAATAAATTAAAATGAACATCCCCATCTCAGCCCAACATATAAAGCACATACCACCAGTTTTCACAAATATTACAGACGTCACAAAAGCGAAGTACCAGCACAGTCGTATCAACACCTGCAAGTTTGAGAAAAAGGAGAAAAATCATCGCCACAGCTGAAAAAATGTGTCTCTTAATGTGGATTTAATTTGATCAAGTGTATAATAATCTGTATAATTCCATATATCTTACCTCATATTTTACACTATTTTTATCATAAAGTTACACACTGTGGCTTTAAAGGGCCCATATTATTCTCTTTTCTGATCTGATTTCTTTATGAGGCTGTTTCCTCGTCACAAACCTGGAGATATCGTGTTTTGTTTAAACGCACAAACTCTGAAGATTTAGGCTGAGTTCTTGTCTCAAACTGAAAACACTCTGTTCCACCTTGTGATGTCATCAAGTGGCAACACAGGAAGTGACATCACAAGGTGGAACAGAGCATTTTGAGCTTAATAAAGTTACTCAAACACGTGTGAATGAAACAAAACACAACTCCAGGTCTGTTTTTGAGGAGGAAACGGTTTTATAACATGGATTAAAGCTACAAGAGTCAATTTTGTGGAATATAGGAGCTTTAATATTAGTATGAATGTCACTTTAACACTTTACTTCCTTTTGTACTTCAGTCACTTCAAAAAAAAAAAAGAAATACAAAAACGTCCCCCCGTCCATCTCCTCCATAGGCTTTGATTATAGATCCTAATCTAAATATAAATTCGCTTACAGCTGTACTGCATGTACTTTACTCACGCTGTACTTCAAACACTTCTGTCTCCATGAAGAATGTTCCAAAGTGGAACCATGGAATCAGGCTGGAGACATCAGAAGATTTTTATCGCCACCGTCAGTGACTCACAAACGAGGATAAAGTGCAATAATAATAATATAAAAAGTAGAAATAAAGCTGTTATAATAAAAATATGAACAACAGTGCAAACATGACACCAAATCACCACGGCAACCAGACGTGGGAAGACCTGCCACCTCCAGAAAGTTACGCACTGTATCTTTAAAGATCAGGTTTTGGAACGTTGAAATGCTGCAGACAGAGCAGTGCCTCTAGTTAGCTTCAGAGAACGTTGACAAGTATCAGCGTTACCAGCGTGCGCGGTTAGCTAGCTACACGATCCGTCCTATTCAAATTAAAACTCCACAAACACATTAAAATCTACAAAAAACGAAGATTTCAACTTAAAATACAACATGTCCGACCTCCTCACACTTTAATGAATCTAAATTATTAAAAAAAAAAAAAATATCTTCAACACGCTGTTTTTCCAAAGCTAGTTAGCGCGCCGCGGGCCAGAGACAACCTCCAGGTCAACTTTTATCCAGAGTGGACCTGACAAGCGCTTCCTCCCCCTCGTCCTCCTCTCTATTTTAAGAATTAATTTGTTTTGAGCTAAAATGAAGAGCCAGTTATGAAAGGGTGAACAAGCCGGATTCCATTAACTTAAAGGGCACACGTTTAATACCAGAGAGCGGAGGGATTACACGCTACGAAAACACGAGAGCGCTCGCCGTGGAGTCATGACACGTGCGGTTTTATCCACGAGAGGCACCAGCGGACGAGTCGTTAGCATACGAGTCCAAAGGATGAGAGGATATAGTCGTTAAAGCCAAAATTTTAAAGAAAAGAAAGACTGTATTTGTGTCACTTACAGGCTAACTGACAACCACTTCATGACATCACAAGGTGGAACAGAGCATTTTGTAAAGTGTGACTCAAACATCTGTGAAACAAAACAGTGTTATGACATGTTTTAAAGCTACAAGAGTCAATTTTGCGTAATATAAAACCTTTAAACTACTCCGATCATCCTGATTACTCCCCATGATGAGTTTATAAGTGTGTTTCAACTTTCAGAGACAAGAGCTGCATTTGACGGTAAAACTAACAAAAATGAGAATGTTACTGAATAAACTTGACCATCTGAGTCCCCAGATATGAGGTAAATATGTATCTAAATTAAATAAATAATAAAATAATAAAATAAATAAAAAATAATAAAATAAAAATAAATAAAATTAAGTAAATAAATAAATACAAATAATAAATTAATAAAAAATTATAATAAAATAAAATACAAATAAATAAAATAAAGTAAATAAATAAATACAAATAATAAATAATAAAACAATAAAAAAAATAATACAATAAAATAAAAATAAATAAATAAAGTAAATAAATAAATACAAATAATACATAATAAAATAAATATATAATACAATTTTGCTGAGAACAATTCTAATTCTAAAAAAATTAAAAAATAAAAAAAAAACTTTGGGCGTGATGGCCAAGTTGTTTATGTTATAATTTATTTATTTTTGGTTCAAGATGATCATCCAAAGCAGAATAAGTCCAGTGTGCATCTCTGGTTTGTGTTGCCAGTTTTGATGCTAAAATCCAGCTGTTTTAAGCCTAAAATGCCTCTGTCTGATCTGATTGGTCACTATCTAAACCCCAGCACCTGCAGAACAATCATGACTCAGAGCTAGTGCAGCCTCTGCAGCTCAGGGAGTGAATCTGGAGGATCTGAACATGAACCTGTCCATAAACTGAGGATGAGAAACACTGAACCACATTTACTTTTCAGTTTCTTCTTCTGTCGGCTCTGTCGGATCAGACTTCACATTAGTGTAAAAAAAAAAAAAAAAAAGGCTGAACCGGGAAACAGGAAGTAGTTTTCATGAGCTTAAACTAAACTATGACAAACATTTACAATATTATTCCAAATGAAAAATGATCAATTTCATGGTCTTATAAATGAAGGGAAATAAATAAAGCAAATTAAAATATGAAATGTATAAAAGAAAATGAGTCAAGTATATTTTCTTACAGGTATTACAAACACACCAGCTCCATCTAGTGGTCAAACAAGTGAACTGTAACATGTATAATCGACCGTTACATCACACTGAACATGGGTCTGGTTTGTGAACATCAGATATTAACAGTTAATCACAAAACTAAAGCAGAAAATCTCACTCCAAATCAATAAATCCATGGAATTCGCTTCTGAACTCGGCCAACTCCAGAGGAAGACTCTCCGGACGTAGATGTTTGTCGCACTGGTTCAAGTCGAAAGAGGTCATCAGTGTGACAGTAACGAAGATGTGAATTATATATTTGAATAATGTCATCATTATCTGAGTATAAGTCGCCCCCCGGACAAACTATGAAAAGTGACACTTTAGTCCAGAAAACACAGAACGTTTCTCTGCTGCAGGTTCAGGCCCTGGACTCAGATTCAGTAGAACCGTTTCTGTCGGAGACGTCGCTCTGTTCAAGGAGAGTAACAAACAGACCAATCGCCAAAACTCCACTCAATCCCGAAAATATAATCACAGTAATGTAAGTTTGATGTCGCAGCTTAGCCTCGTAACGACAGGCTTTCCGGTTATAGCTGCTTTTAGCATTAACCACTTTCCATAAGAGGGAACTGTAGAAGTCAGAGGGGCCCAAACTCTTTTCACCGAGGGCCATATCTTGAAAAATATTTGACACGGTGGGTCACAGGTCGCTACAGTGGATAATTCAGACGGTGAATTTAACATAGTTTTAACTTCATACTTTAAATAAGGCTTCAAATATTAATATTACGTCTGTATGACAATAAAATGTGATGTTATTAGGTTATACTGGTAGAATTACTCAAATTTGCTGTAAAAAGTACAGACTTTGATCAATTGGGCGAATTCAACTGACCATAAAAATTGGTCTGAGGGCCACATTTAGCCCCCGGGCCAGAGGTTGGACACCCCTGGTATAAGTGAAGTAGGCACAAAGGAGACACTATTGCATTCCTTGAAATGTTCCACAGTATGGCATTAACCGTATCTATCTGAGCTGCAGTTGGTGGAGTGTTTTAATCCTCTGAGCCAGAGGTTGGTAGTTTGAATCCCACTTTTCACATGAACATCACTGGTAGAGCAGCATCTTCACTGGCTTCCTACCCAGGGACAGGGAGCTGTTTTTGGGTGAGACACCAGGTTGATGGTGCGATTCCAGCTCCACAGATGAATGCTGCTGTTGTGTCCTTGAGCAAGACACTTATCCCACCTCTCCCTCTGTGTCTGTGTGAATGTGGGAGTGGTTCTTTGTGAAGTGCTTTGAAGGTTTTTCATTTTCTTAAAGATATTCTGGTGCGGTGGAGAAACCTTCTTGTCTCCATGGAGATATTTAATGCCATACTGCAAAACATTCTATAACCAGGTCTAAACCAGGACTAATCCGAGACTAAACCAGGACCAGATTTCACCTAATCATTCCACGATAAAGATGAGAATGATGATAATCTTTCTGTTTCTCACGTTGCAGCTCAGCCTCGTAACGACAGGCTTACCGGTTCTCGTCTCTTGCTCACACTGGTTCATTTAGGTGATGTTAGCTCCTTGTAGATATGTTATAGATACATTTAATGCCATACTGTGGAACATTTTAGGCAAAGCCACATCACGCACCAGCAGAAAAGTGACACTATGCACCTTTAAAGACAAGTAAAAAAAAAAAAATCCAAAAATTCCACCTGATCAGTCGACAAATGATCATCTTTCTGTTTCTCACGCTGCGGCTCAGCCTCGTAACGACAGGCTGACCGGTTCTCGTCTCTTTAGGTGATGTTAGCTCCTCAGCGTCGGCGTGTACGAGTGAAGAAAGCACAGAGGCTGCACTAAATCACTCCGATTAACGGGACAAAAATAAAAATGTAAATGTCCCAGGCTCTAAAAGTCTGTCTCCTGCTCGTTAACAAGACGTCAGTCTGGAATGTGACTCCAGCCAGTTACAGACGCAAGACGGGTTTATGGCACCGCTTCATAGGTATTAGCATAATTATTATATCAGTGTGTTACCGTGGAGATAAGGTGGAAACCAGGACTAAACCGGGACTAAACCGGGACTAAACCGGGACTAAACCGGGTCTAAACCGGGACTAAAGCAGAACTAAACCAGAACTAAACCAGGACTAAACCAGGACTAAACCAGGTCTAAATCAGGACTAAACCAGGACTAAACCAGGATTAAACCAGGTCTAAACCAGGACTAAACCAGGACTGAACCAGGACTAAACCAGGTCTAAACCAGGACTAAACCAGGTCTAAATCAGGACTAAACCAGGACTAAACCAGGATTAAACCAGGTCTAAACCAGGACTAAACCAGGACTAAACCAGGATTAAACCAGGTCTAAACTAGGACTAAACCAGGACTAAACCAGGGCTAAACCAGGTCTAAACCAGGATTAAACCAGGACTAAACCAGGTCTAAACCAGGTCTAAACCAGGACTAAACCAGATCTAAACCAGGTCTAAACCAGGTCTAAACCAGGACTAAACCAGGACTAAACCAGGTCTAAACCAGGACTAAACCAGGACTAAACCAGGTCTAAACCAGGACTAAACCAGAACTAAACCAGGTCTAAACCAGGACTAAACCAGGACTAAACCAGGACTAAACCAGGACTAAACCAGGACTAAACCGGGTCTAAACCAGTTCTAAACCGGGACTGAACCGGGACTAAACCGGGACTAAACCAGGACTAAACCAGGACTAAACCAGGTCTAAACCAGTTCTAAACCGGGACTAAACCGGGACTAAACTGGGACTAAACCGGGACTGAACCGGGACTGAACCGGGACTAAACCGGGACTAAACCGGGACTAAACCAGGTCTAAACCAGGACTAACCCAGGTCTAAACCAGGACTAAACAGGGACTAAACCAGGACTAAACAGGGACTAAACAGGGACTAAACCAGGACTAACCCAGGTCTAAACCAGGACTAAACCAGGACTAAACCAGGACTAAACCAGAACTAAACCAGGACTAAACCAGGTCTAAACCAGGACTAAACCAGGACTAAACCAGGTCTAAACCAGGTCTAAAACAGGTCTAAACCAGGACTAAACCAGGACTAAACCAGGACTAAACCAGGTCTAAACCAGGTCTAAACCAGGACTAAACCAGGACTAAACCAGGTCTAAACCAGGACTAAACCAGGTCTAAACCAGGACTAAACAGGGACTAAACCAGGACTAAACTGGAACTAACCCAGGACCAAACCGGGTCTAAACCGGGACTAAACCAGGACCAAACCAGGTCTAAACCAGGTCTAAACCAGGACTAAAACAGGACTACACCAGGACTAAACCAGGACTAAACCAGGTCTAAACCAGGACCAAACCAGGTCTACACCAGGACTAAACCAGGACTAAACCAGGACTAAACCAGGACCAAACCAGGACCAAACCAGGATTAAACCAGGACTAAACCAGGTCTAAACCAGGGCTAAACCAGGACTAAACCAGGACTAAACCAGGATTAAGCCAGGACTAAACCAGGACTAAACCAGGACTAAACCAGGTCTAAACCAGGACTAAACCAGGACTAAACCAGGTCTAAACCAGGTCTAAACCAGGACTAAACCAGGACTAAACCAGGTCTAAACCAGGACTAAACCAGGTCTAAACCAGGACTAAACCAGGACTAAACCAGGTCTAAACCAGGACTAAACCAGGACTAAACCAGGTCTAAACCAGGACTAAACCAGGGCTAAACCAGGGCTAAACCAGGTCTAAATCAGGTCTAAACCAGGTCTAAACCAGGACTAAACCAGGACTAAACCAGGACTAAACCAGGTCTAAACCAGGACTAAACCAGGACTAAACCAGCGCTAAACCAGGACTAAACCAGGACTAAACCAGGACTAAACGAGGTCTAAACCAGGACTAAACCAGGACTAAACCAGGTCTAAACCTCTTGTGCAGATCCCGGTTTCTCCTTTTTCTCTCTGTGACTTTCGTTTCTAAAATGAACCTGACTCGAGCCTGACGGCGGCTCGCTGCCTTCAATAAAACGATAATTACTCTCCAGCCCTGTGGCGTTTACTTTTCCCTCATTTTTGTCTTCCAAACCACAATTCCATCACACAAAACCACGCAAAACACATCGGAACCCCACGTCAGAAAGTCGCTTTTACGCACGACGGCTCAGGCTGCAGACGAGGCGCGTTTCACCACGAGTTTTGCAGATCGGTGCATCAGGCGAGTCCAGCCGCACTTCTGCACGTACCAGCGGCTTTATCGTTACGTAAAACAGTTTAAGGACATAACTGTGATGTGGTCATGCATGTTCCAACTCTGCAGCACCTCACCTCGGGATCACGCGCGGTCCGACGAGCCGAGCTTCATCACGCTGCTGCTTCACGTTGTAAATCCCGCAAAAAAAGAAAAAAAGAAAACACAAATGCTGCTCCACCTGAGATGAAAATGTAACTGTTAAACCAGGCGTCAAGTTAAGAAAATCCCATCCGGTAACGTGAGGTTTCAGATACAGAAGAAGAGGAGGAGGAAGAGGAGGAGAGCGGGTCTGGAGCTGCTGCTGGTCGCACTGGAGGAAAGTGTCACGGTACGACTGCTTCGCTAGTTCTCTCTTCTCTCCTAAGAAGAGAAGAGAGAGCTCTCTCCTTCTCTCTCCTCTCTCTCTCGTCTCTCTCTCTCTCCTCTCTCGCTCTCTCTCTCTCTCTCTCTCTCTCTCTCTCCTCTCCTCTCTCTCTCTCTCTCCTTCTCCCCTCTCTCTCTCTCTTCCTTCTCTCTCTCTCTTCTCTCTCTCTCTCCCTCCTCTCTCTCCCTCTCTCTCCTCTCTCTCTCCTCTCTCTCTCCAATCTCTCTCTCTCCTCTCTCCTCCTCTCTCCTCTCTCTCCCTCTCTCTAGACCTCTCTCTCCCTCTCTCTCTCCTCTCTCTCTCCTTTCTCTCCTCCCTCTCTCTCCTCTCTCTCTCCTTTCTCCTCTCTCTCTCTCCTCTCTCTTATCTCTCTCCTCTCTCTCTCTCTCCTCTCTCTCTCGACTCTCTCCTCCCTCTCTCTCTCTCTCCTCTCTCTCTCTCTGTCTCTCTCTCTTCTTCTCCTCTATCCTCCTCTCTTTCCTCTCTCTCCTCTCTCTCGCTCTCTCTCTCTCTCTCTCTTCTCCCTGTCTACCCTCTCTCTCTCGCTCTCTCTTTCTCTCTCTCCTCTCTTTCTCTCTCACCCCTCTCTTGGTTTCTCTCTCTCCTTTTTTTCTCTCTCTTCTCTCCGTTTCCCCTCTCGCCTCTCTCTCTTTCATTCTCTTCTCCCTCCCCCCATCTCTCGGGTCTCTCTCTCTTGTTTCTCTTTCTCTCTTCTCTCTCTCTCTCTCTCACTCACTCTCTTTCTCCCCTCGCTCTCTCCTCCCTCTTTCTCCTGTTTCTCTCTCTCCCTCTTTCTCTCTCCTCTCCCTCTCCCCCTCTCTCTCCCTCTTTCTCTCTCTCCTTCCTCTCTCCTCTCTCTCTCCCCCTCTCTGTCCCTCTCTCTCTGACCCCTCTCTTTCTCTCCCCCTCTCCCTCTCCCTCTCCCTCTTTCTTCCTCTCTCTCCTCTTTCTCTCTCTCTCCCCCTCCCTGTTTCTCTCTCTCCTCTTGCTGTCCCCCCCCTCTCTCCCTCTCTATCTTCTTTTTTCTCTCTCTCCCTCCCTCTTTCCTCTCTTTCTGTCATGATCCATGTTCCGCTGCCCATGTTTTCCCTGCCTCCTGTGTTCTCCTCTCTCCCGCCCTGCTCCTCCTGCACACACCTGTTTCTCATCAGCCTCATCACCTGCACACCTGCTGGTATATAAGGACCAGGTTTTGATGTGCGGTGCTAGAACGTCCGCATGCCAATGTGATTACCTAGCTCACCTTTGTTACTTGTTACCTGCCTTTTTGACTTCACTCACTGGATATCTCTCATCCTCCTAGACTCCTGCATCCTGCCCGTCTCTGCTCCGCTGGCTCTGCCTCCGCCCTGGACCGTGCTTCCCGCCTGGTACTGTGTGTCTCGCCTCTCACCTTTGTCTCCCTGCTCACTGGGCTCCGGCTCCCGTCCTGCACCTGGCTCCGCTCGGATTTACCTGCTCTGTTTGAACTTTATTATTCACGTTGTAAATAAACACTGTTAAACTGCCCCGAGTGCCGCATTTTTGGTCCGCCTCACAACCCCCGTTATAACAGAACGTTCTAGCCAAAATGGACCAAGCAGACTCGGGGGCGGATCCGGCTCTGCGCCAGGCTTTTTCGCACCATGGCGTGTTACTTGGACAGCATGAACAATCAATCCAGGAGTTACTAAGCTTTAATCAGACTTTGACGCAGCAGCTGTCACAAACTTACTAATCAGGTGACGGCGCTCCTCGCTGCACCTCCAGCTGCTCCTGTTGCGGCCCCGGCCAGTGCCGCGGCTCTGCCGTGCTCCCCGGAATCTAGGGGCACGGACCCGGATTCCTACTCGGGACAGCCGAGCCTCTGCCGTGGATTCCTATTTCAGTGCTCATCGATGTTCCTGCAGTGCCCCACCCGCTTCATGTCAGACGCCGCCAGGATACGGTATGTCTGTGGATTACTCCGGGGTAGGGCACTACAATGGGCGGAGGCACGTTTTGCTAAAGACTCTCTTGTGAATGAGACTTTTGATGACTTTGTGGCCGCGTTTAAGCTGGTGTTCGACCACCCGCATTACCAGGCTGACGCGGCTTCCCGCCTGTTAACGCTCACTCAGGGAACGCGCTCTGTCGCGGACTATACCATTGACTTTTGACTAGCGCGGCAGAGCTGGACTGGACAGATAGCGCGCTCCGAGCGGCTTTCCTGAACGGATTAAATGGACGATTAAAGGACGAGTTGGGTTTCCCGTGACGAGCCTTCGGATTTAAAATCATTAGTGACACTTGCAAACCGGATAGACCAGAGACTCCAGACCCGCCGGAGCGAGAGACGCCGCTCGCCAGTCCGGGACGTTGCTGCTCGCCCCTTCTCGCTGCCCATCCCGAGGAGCCTATGCAGCTCGGCCGGACACCAGTCTCTCCGGAGGAGCGACTGCGCCGCCGCCGCCGCCTCGCTGGTGAATGCCTCTATTGCGGCGAACGGGGGCACTTCATCGCCGTCTGCCCAGTCCGGCCAAAGGGGGCGCCCGCCAGTAGCCTTGGGAGTACTGGTGGGCCAGCCTCAGATCCCAGCCCGTAAAAATCGGATTCTAATGGACGCTGTATTGTGTTTTAATTCGGACTCTTTGCATGTCTCTGCTCTTGTTGATTCGGGGGCCGAGGAGGACTTTATGGACCAGTGCTTAGCAGACCCAGTGTGGAATTAAACTCGAGACCCTCCAACAGCCACTTACCGCGCCTTGTCACTTAATGGACAATTACTTGCCAGGGTGACACATGTGACGGAGCCGGTGACCCTTGTTTTATCCGGAAATCACCGTGAGTCCCCGCCGGTTTCCACATCCTTACCTCCTCCTCCTCACCACTTGTCCTCGGCTTCCCCTGGCTCCGGACTCATAATCCAATCATCGACTGGGCCCGGGGAAGTATTTCTGGGTGGAGGAGCCCATCCTGCCATGCTCTTTGTCTGCGATCCGCCTTGTCACCCCCGCAGGGGGTGCCAGCTCTCCTTCGGAGCCTCTCCCGGATCTTCCTAGCCTTTCGTCTGTGCCAGAGGAAATACCACGATCTCCGGGAGGTTTTCAGTAAGAGTCGGCTCTCTCTCTCTTCCTCCCCATCGTCCCTACGATTGTCGATTGACCTTCAACCTGGTGCTCCACTTCCCTCCAGCCCGCCTTTTACAACATTTCGAGACCCGAACGAGAGACAATGGAGAACTACATCCGTGAATCCCTGGCCGCCGGCATCATCCGCCCGTCGTCCTCACCGGTGGGTGCAGGCTTCTTCTTTGTCTCTAAGAAGGATAAGACTTTACGCCCCTGTATTGACTACAGGGGCTTGAACAATATCACGATCAAAAATAAATATCCCCCTCCCTCTGCTTGACTCCGCCTTCACTCCGCTGCATGGGTCTACCATCTTCACCAAACTTGATTTAAGGAACGCCTACCATTTAGTGCGAATCAGAGAGGGGGATGAATGGAAAACGGCGTTCAAGACCCCCCTGGGACACTTTGAATACTTGGTAATGCCTTTCGGACTAACAAACGCCCCTGCTGTGTTCCAAGCCCTGATAAACGATGTGCTCCGTGACTTCCTGAATCGCTTTGTCTTTGTCTATCTTGACGACATCCTGATTTTTTTCCCAGTCCCCTGAGGAACACCGCACCATGTCCGTCTGGTACTCCAGCGGCTTCTTGAAAACAAACCTCTATGTTAAGGCAGAGAAATGTGAATTTCATACTGATGAAGTTAGTTTTCTGGGCTTCATTGTGGGGAGGGGCCAAGTAAAGCCAGACCCTGAGAAGGTTAGAGCTGTGGGCGGATTGGCCGGTTCCCGCTAACCGGAAACAGCTCCAGAGATTCATTGGCTTTGCCAACTTTTACAGGAGGTTTATCAGAGACTTTAGTCGGGTCGTTTCTCCACTAACCAAGCTCACCTCTCCCTCTTTGCAGTTCAACTGGTCCGCCGAAGCTCAGTCCGCCTTCAACAGACTGAAGGACTTGTTCACCTCCGCTCCACATCCTACACCAGCCTGACCCCTCACGCCAATTCGTGGTCGAGGTGGATGCTTCGGACACGGGGAGTTGGAGCCGTCCTCTCCCAGAGGTTTGACCCCCACAATCGTCTTCACCCCTGTGCTTTTTTTTTCTCGACGTTGTCTCCAGCCGAGGTCAATTACGATGTGGGGGACCGGGAGCTCCTGGCGGTCAAGCTAGCTCTAGAGGAGTGGCGGGCAACTGGCTTGAAGGGGCAGAACAACCATTCCTCGTCTGGACCGACCATAAGAACCTGGCTTACATCCAGTCAGCGAAGCGACTCAACTCACGCCAGGCTCGCTGGACTCTGTTCTTTAGTCGGTTCAACTTCGTCCTCACCTATCGCCCTGGCTCCCGTAACGTTAAGCCTGACGCCCTGTCCCGCCAGTTCGCCTCTGAGGAGAGCCCTACCGCCCCCAGAGACCATCCTTCCTCCCTCTCGCATCGTGGCCGCGGTCCATTGGGAGGTCGAGGACCTAGTCCGGAGGGCCCAAGTAGATCATCCAGATCCAGGTAACGGCCCACCTGGAAAACTCTTTGTTCCTGATCCTGTCCGTTCGCAGGTGCTTGAGTTCGGCCACAGTTCCAGGTTCGCCTGTCACCCCGGTGTAAACCGCTCCCTGTCACTCCTGAGACGGTACTTCTGGTGGCCGACTATGGACAGGGACACTCGCGCTTTCGTCTCGGCTTGCCAGGTATGTGCCAGGGCGAAAACATCCCACTCACCTCCTTCTGGTCTTCTGAACCCCCTTGCAGTCCCGAAACGTCCCTGGTCCCACGTGGCGGTGGACTTTGTTACCGCACCTTTCCTTCCTCCCTCACATGGGAACACTGTGATCCTCACGGTGGTCGACCGGTTTTCCCAAGGCTGCCCACTTTATCGCCCTGCCCAAGCTCCCGACCGCCCAAGAGAGACCGCCGAACAACTCACCCTACACGTCTTCCGCCTCCATGGAATACCTCCTGGACATCGTCTCAGACCGTGGCACCCAGTTCACGTCTCAGGTGTGGCGCGCCTTTCTGCCAAGGTCTGGGTGCCACGGTCAGCCTCACCTCCGGATTCCATCCACAGTCCAACGGGCAGACTGAGAGAGCCAACCAGGATCTTGAGACATCACTCAGATGCGTGGTCTCCGCCAACCCCTCGTCCTGGAGTGCTCATCTACCATGGATTGAGTACGCGCATAACTCCTTGGTCAGTTCTTCCACCGGCATCTCCCCCGTTTCAAGCCTCCCTGGGTTATCAGCCACCTCTCTTCCCGTCAGAGGAGCAAGACCTAGCCGTCCCGTCTGTTCAGCACCATCTACAGCGTTGCCGACGGGTATGGAGAAAGACCAGGGCTGCACTCCTCCGGGCGGGAACTCGGATGAAGAAGACGGCGGATCGACGTCGCACTCCTGCTCCCCAGTACCAGCCAGGCAGATGGTCTGGCTGTCTTCCAAGACAATCCCACTCAAGACAGACTCACGCAAGCTGTCCCCTCAGGTTCCTGGGGCCGTTTAAAGTAACCAAAATAATCAATCCATCTGCCATCCAACTACAGCTTCCCCCGTCTCTCAGAATCCATCCGACTTTCCACGTCTCACAAGTCAAGCCAGTCCACACCAGTGATCTTTGCCCTCCGGCCGAGCCCCTCTCCGCCCGCCCGGCTGGTGGACGGTCATCCGGCCTTCACCGTCCACCGTCTCATTGACGTCCGCCGACGTGGTCGCGGTCTTCAGTATCTCGTGGACTGGGAGGGATACGGTCCCGAGGAACGTTCATGGGTGCCCCGGGCACGCATCCTGGATCCAGAGATGGTGCGGGACTTTCACCGTGCCCATCCCGAGAAACCTGGTGGTCCACCAGGAGGTGGACCTTAGGGGGGGGGGTACTGTCTGATCCATGTTCCGCTGCCCATGTTTTCCCTGCCTCCTGTGTTCTCCTCTCTCCCGCCCTGCTCCTCCTGCACACACCGTGTTTCTCATCAGCTCATCCCTGCCCCTGCTGGTATATAAGGACCAGGTCTTCTGATGTGCGGTGCTAGAAACGTCCGCATGCCAATGTGATTACCTAGCTCACCTTTG
>JAIEZT010001328.1:27681954-27723297 GCA_019594935.1 Periophthalmus modestus
TGGGTATATAAGGACCCAAGGTCTTCTGTGACAATGCGTGCTAGAACGCCGCATCGCCAATGCTGACCCCTAGCCCCTTTGTTATCTGTTACCCACTGCTTTTTGCCTTCACTCACGGATATCTCTCATCCCCCTAGACTCCGTATCCTGCCCGTCTCTGCTATCCGCTGCCTCTGCCCCCGCACCTGGACCGTTGCTTCCCCCCTGGTACTGTGTGCTCGGCCTCTCCCTTTGTCTCCCTGCTCACTGGGCTCCGGCTGCCCCCGTCTGCACCTGGCCTCCGCTCACTGATTTACCCTGCTCTGTTTGCAACTTTATATTCACGTTTTCACCTAACACACTGTTAAACTGCCCCTAGTGCCCGCCTTTTGTTGGTCGCCTCACACCCCCGTTAAACAGCAACTTCTTAGCCAAATGGACCAAGCAGACCCCCCCCCCTCGGGCGGGTAGGGTGGCGGATCCGGCTCTGCGCCAGGCTTTTTCGCACCATGGGCCGTGTTACTTGGACAGTCATGAACATCAATCCAGGAGTTACTAAGCTTTAATCAGACTTTGACGCAGCACCTGTCACAACTTACGAATCAGGTGACGGCGCTCCTCCTCGCATGCCTCTCCAGCTGCTCCTTGTTTGCGGCCCCGGCCACCGGCCAGGGCTCGGGCCGTGCATCATCCTCCGTGAATCTAGGGCACGGGACCCGGATTCCTACTCGGGACAGGCCGAGCCTCCTGCCGTGGATTCCTATTTCAGTGCTCTCATCGATTTCCTGCAGTGCCCCACCCGCTTCATTGTCAGAAGACGCCGCCAGGATACGGTATGCTCTGTGGATTACTCCGGGGTAGGGCACTACACATGGGCGGAGGCACGTTTTGCTAAAAGACTCTCTTTGTGATGATGGACTCTTTTGATGACTTTGTGGCCGCGTTTACAGCTGGTGTTCGACCCAACCGCATTACCAGGCTGACGCGGCTTCCCGCCTGTTAACGCCTCACTCAGGGAACGCTCGTCTGTCGCGGACTATACCATTGACTTTTGGACTAGCGCGGCAGAGCTGGACTGGACAGATAGCGCGCATCCGAGCGGCTTTCCCTGAACGGATTAAATGGACGATTTAAAGGACGAGTTGGTTTTCCCGTGACGAGCCTTCGGATTTAAAATCATTAGTGACACTTGCAAACCGGATAGACCAGAGACTCCAGACCCGCCGGAGCGAGAGACGCCGCTCGCCAGTCCGGGACGTTGCTCGCCCCTTCTCGCTGCATCCCGAGGAGCCTATGCAGCTCGGCCCGGACACCAGTCTCTCCGGAGGAGCGACTGCGCCGCCGCCGTGCGCCTCGCTGTGGTGATGCCTCTATTTGCGGCGAACGGGGGGCACTTCATCGCCGTCTGCCCAGTCCCGGCCAAAAGGGGGCGCCCGCCAGTAGCCTTGGGAGTACTGGTGGGCCAGCCTCAGATCCCAGCCCGTAAAAAATCGGATTCTAATGGACGCTGTATTGTGTTTTTAATTCGGACTCTTTGCATGTCTCTGCTCTTGTTGATTCGGGGGCCGAGGACGGGACTTTATGGACCAGTGCTTAGCAGACCAGTGTGGAATTAAACTCGAGACCCTCCAACAGCCACTTACCGCCTTGTGTCACTTAATGGACAATTACTTGCCAGGGTGACACATGTGACGGAGCGGTGACCCTTGTTTTAATTTATCCGGAAATCACCGTGAGTCCCGCCGGTTTCCACATCCTTACCCCTCCTCCTCCTCACCACTTGTCCTCGGCTTCCCCTGGCTCCGGACTCATAATCCAATCATCGACTGGGCCCGGGGGAAGTATTTCTGGGTGGAGCCCATCCTGCCATGCTCTTTGTCTGCGATCCGCCTTGTCACCCGCAGGGGGTTGCCAGCTCTCCTTCGGAGCCTCTCCCGGATCTTCCTAGCCTTTCGTCTGTGCCAGAGGAATATCCACGATCTCCGGGAGGTTTTCAGTAAGAGTCAGGCTCGGGCTCTCTCTCTTCCTCCCCATCGTCCCTACATTGTGCGATTGACCTTCAACCTGGTGCTCCACTTCCCTCCAGCCGCCTTTACAACATTTCGAGAGACCGAACGAGAGACAATGGAGAACTACATCCGTGAATCCCTGGCCGCCGGCATCATCCCACGTCGGCCCGTCGTCCTCACCGGTGGGTGTGCAGGCTTCTTCTTTGTCTCTAAGAAGGATAAGACTTTACGCCCCTGTATTGACTACAGGGGGCTTGAACAATATCACGATCAAAAATAAATATCCCCTCCCTCTGCTTGACTCCGCCTTCACTCCGCTGCATGGGGTCTACCATCTTCACCAAACTTGATTTAAGGAACGCCTACCATTTAGTGCGAATCAGAGAGGGGGATGAATGGAAAACGGCGTTCAAGACCCCCCTGGGACACTTTGAATACTTGGTAATGCCTTTCGGACTAACCAACGCCCCTGCTGTGTGTTCCAAGCCCTGATAAACGATGTGTGCTCCGTGACTTCCTGAATCGCTTTGTCTTTGTCTATCTTGACGACATCCTGATTTTTTTTCCAGTCCCCTGAGGAACACCGGCACCATGTCCGTCTGGGTACTCCAGCGGCTTCTTGAAAAACAACTCTATGTTAAGGCAGAGAAATGTGAAATTTCATACTGATGAAGTTAGTTTTCTGGGCTTCATTGTGGGGAGGGGCCAAGTAAAGCCAGACCCTGAGAAGGTTAGAGCTGTGTGCGGATTGGCCGGTTCCCGCTAAACCGGAAAACAGCTCCAGAAGATTCATTGGCTTTGCCAACTTTTACAGGAGGTTTTATCAGAGACTTTAGTCGGGTCGTTTTCTCCACTAACCAAGCTCACCTCTCCCTCTTTGCAGTTCAACTGGTCCGCCGAAGCTCAGTCCGCCTTCAACAGACTGAAGGACTTGTTCACCTCCGCTCCCATCCTACACCACCTGACCCCTCACGCCAATTCGTGGTCGAGGTGGATGCTTCGGACACGGGAGTTGGAGCCGTCCTCTCCCCAGAGGTTTTGACCCCCCCACAATCGTCTTCACACCCTGTGCTTTTTTTTCTCGACGTTTGTCCTCCAGCCGAGGTCAATTACGATGTGGGGGACCGGGAGCTCCTGGCGGTTCAAGCTAGCTCTAGAGGAGTGGCGGGCACTGGCTTGAAGGGGCAGAACAACCATTCCTCGTCTGGACCGACCATAAGAACCTGGCTTACATCCAGTCAGCGAAGCGACTCAACTCACGCCAGGCTCGCTGGACTCTGTTCTTTAGTCGGTTCAACTTCGTCCTCACCTATCGCCCTGGCTCCCGTAACGTTAAGCCTGACGCCCTGTCCCGCCAGTTCGCCTCTGAGGAGAGCCCTACCGCCCCAGAGACCATCCTTCCTCCCTCTCTCTCGCTCGTGGCCGCGCGGTCCATTGGGAGTCGAGGACCTAGTCCGGAGGGCCCAAGTAGATCATCCAGATCCAGGTAACGGCCCACCTGGAAAACTCTTTGTTCCTGATCCTGTCCGTTCGCAGGTGCTTGAGTTCGGCCACAGTTCCAGGTTCGCCTGTCACCCACCACCGGTGTAAACCGCTCCCTGTCACTCCTGAGACGGTACTTTCTGGTGGCCGACTATGGACAGGGACACTCGCGCTTTCGTCTCGGCTTGCCAGGTATGTGCCAGGGCGAAAACATCCCACTCACCCTCCTTCTGGTCTTCTGAACCCCCTGCAGTCCGAAACGTCCCTGGTCCCACGTGGCGGTGGACTTTGTTACCGGCCTTCCTCCCTCACATGGGAACACTGTGATCCTCACGGTGGTCGACCCCGGTTTTCCAAGGCTGCCCACTTTATCGCCCTGCCCAAAGCTCCCGACCGCCAAAGAGACCGCCGAACAACTCACCCTACACGTCTTCACACTACTGAGTCTTCCGCCTCCATGGAATACCTCTGGACATCGTCTCAGGACCGTGGCAACCCAGTTCACGTCTCAGGTGTGGCGCGCCTTCTGCTGCCAAGGTCTGGGTGCCACGGTCAGCCTCACCTCCGGATTCCATCCACAGTCCAACGGGCAGACTGAGAGAGCCAACCAGGATCTTGAGACATCACTCAGATGCGTGGTCTCCGCCAACCCCTCGTCCTGGAGTGCTCATCTACCATGGATTTGAGTACGCGCATAACTCCTTGGTCAGTTTCTTCCACCGGCATCTCCCCGTTTCAAAGCCTCCCTGGGTTATCAGCCACCTCTCTTCCCGTCAGAGGAGCAAGACCTAGCCGTCCCGTCTGTTCAGCACCATCTACAGCGTTGCCGACGGGTATGGAGAAAGACCAGGGCTGCACTCCTCCGGGCGGGAACTCGGATGAAGAAGACGGCGCGATCGACGTCGCACTCCTGCTCCCCAGTACCAGCCAGGGCAGATGGTCTGGCTGTCTTCCAAGACAATCCCACTCAAGACAGACTCACGCAAGCTGTCCCCTCGGTTCCTGGGGCCGTTTAAAGTAACCAAAATAATCAATCCATCTGCCATCCAACTACAGCTTCCCCCGTCTCTCAGAATCCATCCGACTTTCCACGTCCTCACAAGTCAAGCCAGTCCACACCAGTGATCTTTGCCCTCGGGCCGAGCCCCCCTCCGCCCGCCCGGCTGGTGGACGGTCATCCGGCCTTTCACCGTCCACCGTCTCATTGACGTCCGCCGACGTGGTCGCGGTCTTCAGTATCTCGTGGACTGGGAGGGATACGGTCCCGAGGAACGTTCATGGGTGCCCGGGCACGCATCCTGGATCCAGAGATGGTGCGGGACTTTCATGGCCGACATCACCGTGCCCATCCCGAGAAACCTGGTGGTCCACCAGGAGGTGGACCTTAGGGGGGGGGTACTGTCATGATCCATGTTCCGCTGCCCATGTTTTCCCTGCCTCCTGTGTTCCTCTCTCTCTCCCGCCCTGCTCCTCCTGCACACACCTGTTTCTCATCAGCCTCATCACCTGCACCTGCTGGGTATATAAGGACCAGGTCTTCTGATGTGCGGTGCTAGAACGTCCGCATGCCAATGTGATTACCTAGCTCACCTTTGTTACTTGTTACCTGCCTTTTTTGACTTCACTCACTGGATATCTCTCATCCTCCTAGACTCCTGCATCCTGCATCCTGCATCCTGCCCGTCTCTGCTCCGCTGGCTCTGCCTCCGCCCTGGACCGTGCTTCCCGCCTGGTACTGTGTGTCTCGCCTCTCACCTTTGTCTCCCTGCTCACTGGGCTCCGGCTCCCGTCCTGCACCTGGCTCCGCTCGGATTTACCTGCTCTGTTTGAACTTTATTATTTCACGTTGTAAATAAACACTGTTAAACTGCCCCGAGTGCCGCATTTTTGGTCCGCCTCACAACCCCCGTTATAACACTTTCTCCTCTTTCTCTCTCTCCCTCTTCCTCTCCCTCTCTCTTTCTTTCCCCCTCCCTCTCTCTCTCACCTCTCTCCCTCCCCCCTCTCTCTCCCTCTCTCTCTTCCTCTCCATCTCCCCCCTCTCTCTTCCTCTCCCTCTCTCTCCCCTCTCCCCCCCTCTCTCTCCTCCTCCCCTCCCCCCCCTCTCCTCTCTTCCTTCCTCTCCCTCTTCCCCCCTCTCTCCCTCTCCCCTCCTCTCTCCCTCTCCCTCTCTCTTCCCCTCTCCCTCCCTCTCTCTCTCTCCTCTCTCCCTCTCCCCCTCTCCCTCTCCCCTCTCTCTCCCTCCCTCACTCTTCCTCTCTCCTGCTCCCTCTCCCCCCTTCTCTCTTCTCTCTCCCTCTCCCCCCCTCTCTCTTTCCTATCCCCCTCTTCCTCTCCCTCTCCCTCTCTCTTCCTCTCCCTTCTTCCCCCTCCCTCTCTCTTTCTCTCCCACCCCTCTCTCTCTCTCCCCCCCTCTCTTCCTCCCTCTCTCTCTCTCTCCCTCTCCTCCTCTCCCTCTCTCCCTCTTTCCTCTCCCCCTCTTTCCTCTCCCTCTCTCCCTCTCCCCCCCTCTCTCTCTGTCTGCGTGTTTTTTACATCCCTCCATGAATCAATATTGAATTGAAATATGTTGCCCCCCCTCCGCAGATCTGACTGGGCTGTTACAGGCACATGTGCAGACTGGTGCCAGGCGTTTTAATGGAGCGAGTGGAGGAGATTTACGGACGTTGTAACAGGATGGAGTGATACCATCCTTTCATTCTGGGGCTGGAAGCACCAGGTTTAGTCCACAGCGACTTTAAGGAAGGAGTATTTTATTTATTTATTTTATTCAGTCTGTACTTTTACTTTATTTTATTTATTTATTTATTTTATTAAAAAAAAAAATCTGTCTATTTCCTCTCTCTCTTTCTCGGCATCTCTCCTCTTTTTTCACTGTGTCTCTCTCCTCTCTTTCTCTCTCTCTTCTCTTTCTCTCTCCCTCACTGTCTCCCTCTCTCCTCTTTCTCTCTCTCTGTCTCTCTATTTCCCCCTCTTTCTCTCTCTCCCTTCCCTTCTATCTGTCTCTATTTCTCTCTCTATCCTTTTCTCTCTCCATCTCTCTCCCTCTCTCCTCTCTCTCTCTCTTTTCGTGACCTGCTTGTCACCGTGGAAATGCTGTTGTTGCTGGGAATGTTTCACAGTGGGGCATTAAACTCATCTCTTTTACATTGTTACAGGATTCTTACAGTGAGCGGGATCGCCTCTCCACAGATCTGACCTGTGACGTGGTCTATAGTGGCGCCACCTGTTGGTCTCCATGGAAATAGATTTAATGCCACACTGTGGAATTTCCAGGCAAAGCAGCAACGGACGAAGTGACAGCCACTTTACCAGAAAAGTTACACAGTGCATCTTTAAGTAACATTTTACATATAAAAAAGGCCACTAAAGCACACATTATTTTATTTCATCTGAGATATTATTTAGATAATTTTTTTTGGGGTTTTTTTTAGCAGTGCAGTGGTTTATCTCGGGAGTTACGTTCTAAAAATAACCCGAAATCCTTTATTTTTTAATTATTCTATATGTTTTGCTGTAAACCCTGGTCTACAGTCCCTCAGCCAATCAGGACGCAGAGCACAATGGTCTACAGTCCCTCAGCCAATCAGGACGCAGAACACAATGGTCTACAGTCCCTCAGCCAATCAGGACGCAGAGCACAATGGTCTACAGTCCCTCAGCCAATCAGGACGCAGAGCACAATGGTCTACAGTCCCTCAGCCAATCAGGACGCAGAGCACAATGGTCTACAGTCCCTCAGCCAATCAGGACGCAGAGCACAATGGTCTACAGTCCCTCAGCCAATCAGGACGCAGAACACAATGGTCTACAGTCCCTCAGCCAATCAGGACACAGAACACAATGGTCTACAGTCCCTCAGCCAATCAGGACGCAGAACACAATGGTCTACAGTCTCTTAGCCAATCAGGACGCAGAACACAATGGTCTACAGTCCCTCAGCCAATCAGGACACAGAACACAATGGTCTACAGTCCCTCAGCCAATCAGGACGCAGAACACAATGCACGTTCAGACAGCGAGACCACGAAAGATGAACTGCGACATAACGAGGGACGACTGTACATCTTTCTGACTATTCTCCTACGCTAATCCTCCGGCTAGGTACTCCCGACTAAGACCCTGAATCCCACACATATCATCAAATTAAGAAAATAAAACTGGAGAAGGAAGAAGTGCAGAGCAGTGGGCGTGTCCTGGTGAAAACGGGAGTCGATCTGCGATACGGCGTCTCGAAAATAAGCGATAAGCGACGCACGAATCGCTCCGAGAGGGTAAACGAGAAGGAAACGCTCTGAAAAGTCGATTTTTGGCAGTCTCAGAACGTTTAAGGCCACACTCGTGAAACATTCCAGGTAACGCAATCACATCTCCACTCAGACGAGAAAGCAGAAAGTTCCAGAGTGCACCTTTAACCTTCTACCTCGCCTGTCCTGCACAAATCCTTCAATTATTCTCCTACATTTAAGCCCATCACTTCACAAATACGCCTCTCCGCCAGCGTCCTCCGTTCGTCTCGGCGTGTGTGACAGGAGCGATATAAAGACACTCAAACTTGATTTAATTCCTCAACCGCTGCCAGAAAAAAATGCCCGTTCCTTTTCCCATAATGCATTTAGAAGTGCGCCTATCTCTCCAGCTATTTACGGAAAAAAAACCTCGTTCAATTCAATCTACAGCCCGAGTATTTCTATAGAACCATCTGTTTGGGCCACCTCTAACCCTCCATTTTGAGTTTTTGTTCACTCGTTTTCCCCAATGCGACAGATTTTCTCGCATTAACCAACGTTTTTAATTTCGATTATGGGAATTCTTAATTAATTTGGACGAGGTGACGCTCAGACTGAGGGAAAAGCGACACAGAAACAAATATGGCGTTGGAGGAAATCAATACAGCTTAATTCATAATGAAATAGTTGAAGAGCGCCCCCTGGGTGTTGGTGTTTTATGGGTTTAACAATGGCTCGTCTTGGGGGATTTTTCGCTGGGATTAGCGCCGGTTTGAACACGAACAGAACAGTTTGTGTTTAGTGATGGTTTTAAATGTGCAATTAGGCTTGAAATGTGAAAAAATACAAGTTAAATCCATTTATTAAATTTCCTTCTTCCAATTCAGTCGAACAGTTTGGAGAATTAAAGATGTAAAATTGCTGTGATGGAAGGAAAGACATTTTTAGTTCGGAGGAGTGAAGGAGGTGCTAAGGTTTTCAATGTTGGTGCTCACTTTTTATTTATTATTCATATTTTTTTATTGAATTTAACATTTTACAGCCCCCCACCCTTCACCCCTGGGCAAAGAAAAAAGAAGTATATATATCTACACACGTGCATCCTCATAAATACTTACATATGTACATGCACACATTTAAATAAAAAAATAATATTAATAACTATAATAATAATAGCTGTAGCTAATTATGGTAAGAGCATAATAAGTGATAATATTAATGAAAAGCAATAATACAGAAAACAAACCACACACAAAAAAAGATAGAATGAATAAATAAATAAATTAAACTGTAGGTGCTCACTTCTTTTACCACAGGGAGGACCCCACCCCCCACGTTTAACTGTAGTCAGCCCCTGTCGTGATTTATAAAACATAATATGGATATAAAGTGTTTATATCATCAGCAGGTTAACAAGTTACAGTTTGATGACATTTTTTCCCATTTTTAAACCCCACACCTCCACCTGTTTTCCCCGAGATCCCTGCAGAAGAGGAGGAGGAGGAGGAGGAGGAGAAGGCTAAAAGTAGAGTAATAAAAAGTGTCAGTCAGGACTGCCTTAGCTGGAGGATTTGATCTGTTGTGCACGTTTTGGGTTTATGGGAGAAACGGGAGTGAAACCCGCCAAGGCACAGGGAGAACATGCAACTCTATGGTCACATCTGATCACTTTTTAGACACCTTCAAGGTTCTCAAAGCGGTTTAGATCAAGGAACCAGTCACACATTCACCCACCAGTGCACACAGACACTGGGGGCGAGGAGGGAGAAGTGTTTTGCCAAAGGACACAATGACAGCATTCATCTGCTGGGACCTGGAATCACACCATCAACCTGCGGGGATGCGGATCTGAACGCTCAACCAATCAGTGGACAAACGCTTCACCGACTCAGTATCTCGCAGACAAAGACCCGGGTCGACCCAGGAGTCAAACTTGCGACCTTTTGGTTAGCCCCTGTGCCGTCACTGGTCATCGTTAGCGTTACGGGGATGACGACGATACTCGAGCTGGTTCTAGTTTCTGTATTTTTGTCATGATCCCCCCGGTCCTGTTCCTGCCTCCGCTGTGTGTCCTGTGTTCTCCTCCCCCCTCCCTCGCCTGCCTGACTCCTGGAGCGGGGCGGAGTTCCCGGCTCCTCCCACGAATCATCACCACCTGCCGTGGATAAGAGGGCCGAGAATCAGACATTCGGTGTCAGATCGTCCGCATGTCATATGTGACTACACTTGCTCTGCTTTGTTTGCTCGTTGCTGAATTTTCGCTACTCACTGGAATATTTTTGATCTTCCTAGACTCCCACATCCTGCTCGTTCCTGCTCCGTCGTCTCTGCCTCCGCCCTGGACCCTGCTCCCTGCCTGGTATCGTTTGTCTCGCCTCTCGTCTCTGTCTCCCTGTTTCCTGGACTCTGGCTTCTGCCCCACACCTAGTCCTGCTCGGATTAATTCTTCTTTGTTTGAACTGTACATTCACATTTGTAAATAATCACTGTTAAACTGCCCCGGGTTGTGCGTTTTGGTCCGATCACCATAGACATTACAACAATTTTTAAGAAACAATAAGATTCAGTGTCTTTAAACTCAGTCTATGACACGGGATTTCCTCTGTTTATGTGATAATCCTTTTCCTGCAGATTCAAACCGCACCACTTCCATTGTTTGAAGTCCTCATTAAATCTCCGCTGAGGTTAAAAGAACGCGCTCGGCTCTGGCTGCCGTTCACAGTTCACAGATCATATACATTCTATACGCTAACAGTATCCCTCTGGGCTCGGCTCCGCTCAAACGCTCTGGCCCCGTTCAACCAGGGATTTAGCTTTAGCCCTGCCTGTTACCGGCCGCTCTCATTAGCTTTCCAACCCACCAACCCGCGAGCTCCGGCTGCACACCGCTACACTTCAAACACGGCACGAAAAAGAACACAAAATAGAGGAAGAACTGGGAACAAATGCCAAGTTTTCGAAATAATTAGTAAAGTAATAAAAAGTGGTGCATTTAAAAAGTTTTTATAGAAGAAAACAAAAAAAAAGTTGAAAAATTTAAATTATTTTGGAGGGAGAGAGTAGGATTTTGAAATAAAAAAAAATAAAAAATCCAAAGATCCAAGATAATTCACAAATTTTAAGAAAAATAACTTAGATACTGCACTATATGACTTATCTGACACTTGTTTCCATGGAGATGTCATCGTCTGAAAGGTTCTGCAGTGGCATTAAATGATCTGTTACACAGTCATGCAATTGTGTTTTCATTGCTACAACAAACGTGCGTTCTTACAGAGAGTGGGCTCGTCTCTCCACAGATCTGAGCTGTAACCAGGCCCGGTGGCTCTGCAGAGATAGATGTATTAATGCCATAGTGTGGAACATTCCAAACAAAGCCATAACCTTGTGCGGGAGGAAAGGCAATACTTCCTCCTACCTCAGAGTGAAAATCAGGTCATAGTTACTAAGCCTGAATAATTGTTAAAGACGGAGTTTTCAATTATTAAAAAGGGAATTCAGCTTAAATCAACTTTCTGAATCAGTTTGAGTGATCCTACGATCTCTCCCGGGCCTTATCTGAACACTCTTCACAGTTAAATATACAAGACCACGCCTCCTGTGTAAGGCTCCTCCCACAGGCCTCCGTAACCAGGAAGCTCTCTACAGCGCCCCCATGGGTCTACAGTAATAACTGGATAAGACAGTCCCCCTCTGTCCTGGTGTGAGATCGACTAGTGGCCGCTCCACGTACTGCAGCTCAGAATGAATTCTGAGAACATGAACTTTGTAGAATATTTAAATCCTCAAAGCGGCTGAAAGTGAGCTCTGTGCAGTTTATCCCAGCCCCGCTCTGAGCCTGTCAGAACCGGGCCCCGGGGCCTAAACATGGCCGTCCACTGAAGTCAATGGGTCGTGTTCGAGAGCACGTCACTAGTTTAGCCTTTAGCGGCTAGTCCAGGTCCTGCTCAGGAACCGTGCACAGTTGAACTATCCTCCATGAGACTCAGCGTGACGAGGGCGAGCGGAGTGGAGCCGCAAAGAAGGTAAGGGAATAATAAATAAATTACAAACTATAAATGATAATGTTTCTGCTTCCAGGAGCTTCTGAACCTGCGGCTCGTTCACGACAGTCGGGCTCGTCCACATCGCTCACAGGCTCGTTTATGTCGCACCATGTGACTGCTCTGACCAATCAGAGCTTGCGCATAGCTAGAGCGACATAGAGTGTAGCCAAAGCTAGCGATCAAAAAGCGTTTTTTAAGACAACAGACAGATTTTGAGCAGAGAAAACAAATTATTATCTAAAAATAAGTAAATATGATGATAAAACTGGGCCTTTGAGAAAGATGTAGGTGTCGTGTCAGTCACCCTCAGATCTCGTCAGTCCTCTTCAGTCCTCGTCAGTCCTCGTCAGTCCCCCTCAGATCTCGTCAGTCCTCTTCAGTCCTCGTCAGTCCCCCTCAGTCCTTATCAGTTCCCCTCAGATCTCGTCAGTCCTCTTCAGTCCTCGTCAGTCCTTGTCAGTCCCTGTCAGTCCCCTTCAATTCCCCTCAGTCCTCGTCAGTCCTTGTCAGTCCTCTTCAGTCCGTCAGTCTCCCTCAGTCCCTGTCAGTCCCCGTCAGTCCTTGTCACTCCCTATCAGTCCCTATCAGTCCTCTTCTGTCCTCGTCAGTCCCTGTCAGTCCTCTTCAGTCCCTGTCAGTCCTCGTCAGTCCCTATCAGTCCCTATCAGTCCCTATCAGTCCCTATCAGTCCTCATCAGTCCCCTTCAGTTCCCCTCAGTCCCTATCAGTCCTCTTCAGTCCTCGTCAGTCCTCGTCAGTCCCTGTCAGTCCCTGTCAGTCCCTGTCAGTCCTCTTCAGTCCTTTCTGGGCAGGAGGCATTTTTTCGTTGTAGTACCAGTGAACGGCCACTAGTCCAACTTGAGACAGCTCTAAACAGCAACACCCTCCTGTTATTTTAATAGATCCATGGTCAGAACTGCTCACGCTCTGCACGTTTTTGCCCCCCACACATCGGGCGGTGTGAGGTCAGTGTTGTGGAAGTAATGAAAACAACACGGTGTCATCTTTGGTTCATCTTCCAGATCTGTATTATTCTTCCATGAGCGCTGCCCTGCTCCTGCTCAGGCCTCTCCTCACAGAGCAGCAGAGAATATTACATTTTAAAAACAACAAAAGGAAACATGGAGATTTAAATATGTCACGTTTCAGGAATTACTACAACATCACCCCTCTTTAAAAAACTATTTGTCCATTATGAAGTCTTTGTTGGTGCTTTATTACGGCTAATCACGGTGTAGTTATTATAATGCGGCGCCTGGAACTTAAGTATGAGCTTGTGAAGTGAAGCTGAAGTTTGGTTGGAGGCAGCAGACGTGAGCGGAGGACTTTGATGGAGCAGATCACAGGTGCAGCTCATCGTCAAAGTGAATGTTGGATGAGAGGTGCCAAACGTCGGGAATTTTCAAACCCAGCCTTATTTCTCCACCTGCATTCTCAAATACAGACTCTGAATTATGTAGTTTTTCTTTTTTCTGGAGAGCATGGGGAACATCGTCAGAGGAGGAGGAGAGGTAAATACACAGAACAACTGATATGGAAGGGAGGGATTATATGCAAAGTTGAAGAAAATAGTAGATAGAAAAGTATAAAGACTGATCGTGTGTATGGTTCATAGTTAAAGTGGCAGTATCTGATTTGAGCAAGTTTGTTTCAGCGCAGATATATTATAAAAAACAGTTTTCAGGGTCAAAATGAGACTGCAGAGTTTTGGTTGTTGACTTAATTATCCAATCAAAAAGTAGAGTGAGTCTCACATAAGTTTCTCATTTGTGTTGCCAGTTCCTCTGCTGAAATCCAGTTGTTTTAAACCTAAAATGTCTCTCTCTGATCTGAATGTTCTCTACTTAAACCCCAGCACCTGCAGAACAACCATGACTCAGAGCTAGTGCAGCCTCTGCAGCTCAGTGAGGGGAGTCTGGAGGATCTTCACATGAACCTGTCCATAAACTGAGAATGAGACAGACTTGTGTGTCTCTATCTGCAGGTTAAGGCTCAGTTATGATGTTTTGAATCAGTAAAAGTGCAGCTACAAACTGCATTTTAAAATATACATGTGCTGTTTTGGCATTTATATTTTTATGTGATACCAAGAAAAGACGACATCTACAAAATGCCGACAACTTGCAGAAAAAAGATGCAGTTTTTAAAGCAGTTACAGTGTTTAAAGTAGCAGAGGCACAAAGTGAGAATTAAAAACCTGTGAAAGGGACAAAAGCAACTCACACTGAGACCAAACTGTGTCACAAAGTTCAATGTCACAAAAAAACCCAAAAAATCAAACACAAAAGGTTTTTTTTTGGCACGGAAAAACAACACCTTTCATAAAAATACAAAAGATACAAACAAGTCTAGAGTTTTGGCCCTGGCATGTTTCACGTTGACTCAAAGACAAAAACGAGAGAAACGCAGCTGTTTTCATCTGTGTGAATATGAGACTCAGCTGTGATTAACAAAATACATTTAGAGAAGTAAGAACGTCACAGTGGGCGTGTCCCAATGAGAATAAAGAGTCAGAAAAGCAGGAATCGCTCTAAATGTAACTTCAAGAGGGAAATGAGAAGAGAAATAACAAAAACACCATTCAAAGTTCTGAAAAGTCGTCTGATTTAAGTCTTTATCATGAAAAGTAATTCAAAGGATGGAAACAATTCACATTTTCAAGCCTCAAAATTGTATTTGAGCTTCATAAAAAGTACAATGTTCATATTAACCTGCTCTACATGATTTTGGGGTTTTTATTTCACTATTGTGTCGTCTTGTTGTTGAAAATTCTAGATGAAAAATAATCCATTTGCAAAGCTCGGGAGGTTTTTGAAATACAGAAAAAGGTTTCTTCTTTTATTACAGCAGAAACAGACGAGACAGAGGCCAGTCTCCACCCCTGAGAATCTGACCATTTTACACCAGAAAGACAAACATATATACAGTGAGGCAAATAAGTCTTTAACACCCTGTGATTTTGAAGTTCTCCCACTTTAAAATCATGGAGGGTCTGAAATGTTCATCTTAGGAGCATGTCACTGTGAGAGACTTAATCTAAAAAACATCTGGAAATCACATTGTATGATTTTTTTAATAATGTATGTGTATGTTACTGCTGCAAATAAGTCTTTGAACACCTGAGAAAATCAATGTTAATGTTTGGTACAGTCGTCTTTGTTTGCAGTTACAGGTCAGACCTTTCCTGTAGTTTTTCTCCAGGTTTGCTCTCACTGCAGGAGGATTTTGGCTCACTCCTCCACACAGATCTTCTCTAGATCAGTCAGGTTTCTGTCGCTGAGAAACACAGAGTTTGAGCTCCCTCCAAAGATATCCTATTGGGTTTAGGTCTGGAGGCCACTCCAGAACCTTGCCTGTTTCTACGGAGCCAACCTGGATCTGCTTCGGGTCATTGTATGTTGAAGACCACGACCCATCTTTCCTTGTCTTTGTCCTTGTGTATGATCAATGTTCGGGTTTTCTGTATGTAGTTGTGTTGAAGACCAAATTTCCCCTCGGGGACAATAAAGGTCTTCTATCTAATCTTCAACGCTCTAGCTGAGGGAAGGAGGTTGTTCCCCAAAATCTCACAGTACATGGCCCCGGTCTTCCTCTTCTTAATATATAAATATATTTTTTTTAAGTGGGAGAACTTGCAAAATCACAGGGTGTTCAAACACTTATTTGTCTCACTGTGTTTCAAAGCAGAGTGACTTTTGTTTCACACCCATAAGATAATGAACTTTTACACCTGAGGACAGGACAAGACAGCAAAGAGTTTTTCCTGGAGGACGGAGACAGAGCTTCACACGTGTTAATGTTTAATCTGGGTCTGACACTGACACAGATTAAATACTTTTAAAGACACAACATGAATAAACTTAAACTTCCATCACGATCAAGATATGAACATTAATCACAGACAAATCAGATGCCACACCAGAGGTCGCTCCTGTTAGCGTTAGCGACAGGTTTGACTGACAGCGTTGCTAAGTCCTTGCTAAACCAAGGGGTATGAGATGTGCTGTTACCTTCATCAGCCTTGCTCCGGATTGGCTTTTTGGTTGCCATGATATGAACACGGCTTCAAATTGTCCCCTGTAACCGCTCCAGCCTCGATGAGCTTCATTTGACTGGAGCTGAGCCGTGGGTGACGTCGCACTCACTTTGTCCACTTCTTTAAACTGTGATAACAACAGCAGCGCTCACTTCTGCCCCTCGAAACATCGAGCACTAACTGGGCCCAAACTTGTCCAAATAACACAATAGATAATAAAAATAAACTCCAACAGGTATAAGACACAGATATAAAAGAAAGTACCGTATTTTCCGGACTACAAGCCGCTACTTTTTTCTACTTTTTAACTGCTGCAGCTTATGGTGCAGTGCGGCTTATACATTTTTTTTTTTTCCGTGGCGCCAAAAACATTTTGCCCAGCAACAGTCGACCAATAAAACTGATGAGTATTTCACAGAGTCCAATGAAACTGTCTGATCGATCTAACTCTCACAACTATTGTACATCAGTCATTTGCACTAACCCTCATCCACACATATGTTTTGCTGCAGGTGTATTTCTCAGCTCCTCTGACTCCGCCTCTTCGTCCTGGCGCCGCTGTAATGTCCCGTAATGTTCTTTTTCCTGAGTCACTGACTGATATTTTGGTAAATTTGGCTGAAGCATTCTGTCCTGTACAGGAGACACGGCACCTCCTTTAGCCAATCAGGACGCAGAACACGACACCTCCTTTAGCCAATCAGGACGCAGAACACGGCACCTCCTTTAGCCAATCAGGACGCAGAACACGGCACCTCCTTTAGCCAATCAGGACGCAGAACACGCACCCTCCTTTAGCCAATCAGGACGCAGAACACGGCACCTCCTTTAGCCAATCAGGACGCAGAACACGGCACCTCCTTTAGCCAATCAGGACACAGAACACGCACCCCCTTAGCCAATCAGGACGCAGAACACGGCACCTCCTTTAGCAATCAGGACGCAGAACACGCACCTCCTTTAGCCAATCAGGACGCAGAACACGCACCTCCTTTAGCCAATCAGGACGCAGAACACGCACCTCCTTTAGCCAATCAGGACGCAGAACACACACCTGCATACACTGTAAAAAAAAAACATGTAAAACGGCACTAGTCCCTCACAAATGAACGTGTTTGAGCTAATTTTTCATATTACTACGTGGGAAACCTGCGGCTTAAAATCCAGTGCGGCTTGCACAAGTTTTTTTTTCTAAAATTAAAGCATGCGGCTTTTAATCAGGTGCGCTCTGTAGTCTGGAAAATACGGTAGTAGGAATCAGAATCGGTATCGAGTATGAAGTGTATTCCTTAGTATTGAAATTGAGTTTGCAGTTATAATATCGTGACAACAGCAGTATTTATATAGCAATGATCATTTTTGATGCCTGACTGGGAATAGAACCAACAACTACCTCATTTGTTGCAACTCTAAACCAAAAGTACAAGAACATGCACTGGCACAAACTTTTATTGATGACCACTGAACAAATTTTGCAGTTTTTTTTTCCAAATTTTAAAGATAAATGCTTTCTTTCTTGTAAATATTCCCTGGATTTGAGATGTTTTTAGATGTTTTTCGAGTCCAGTCTTTACTTTACGTGGTAGATTACTGCACTTCTCCTCATGTTTCTCATCCTTCAGACGTGTTGCTCTAATTGCTTTGCATTTGTGAATTTTCCGTGTGCAGATTTGAAGCGTGCGACAGCTGGATGGTCCCCTCCAGTTTCCCCCGACACCCACCCCTCTCGCCGCTCTCCTCTGGCCTGACCTGGATTCACTTGGCTGGGCTCAGGACCGTGTGTGCGAAGCCCCTGGGAAGACAAAAATACATAAGCAAATGAGTGTGTGAAGAAGACAGATTATTATGTTCTTTCTGCTATTTGTACTAAGACACACAACCATTTTTTGTCTTTATTCTGACTCTTTTCTACATTTGTGATAATTACAGAAGTCATCAAATGTATGAATGTGAGTGTGGATGGGGCTTTGAAGGTGGAAAAGTGCTATATATATAAAAAATAAAAGTTTGGCCATATATAGAATTAAAAAAAGAACTTACACTTGCCTTCATTTACTTTTTTGACTGGTTGTGTATATAGTTTATTTAAATTTTATTCACTCTAAACAGGTAATATTGATCTAAAACAACTAAATAATAGAAAGAGTTCATTGATTTTCTGTTAAAAACTGTAACTGCAGGGTGGTATTTCATCGTAACAAGCAGCAGATTTTCATTTAGAAGCTTTTAAAGTGGAAAAATGGACATGTGTAACTACATGTATGTGACATGTATGAATATCTTGCCGTGTGTGTCTTGGTATGTGTGTCTTGCCGTGTGTGTCTTGGTGTGTGTATGTTGGCGTGTGTGTCTTGCCGTGTGTGTCTTGGTGTGTGTATGTTGGCGTGTATTTGTTGGTGTGTGTATGTTGGCGTGTATTTGTTGGTGTGTGTATGTTAGCGTGTGAATGTTGGTGTGTGTACCTTGCCGTGTGTGTCTTGGTGTGTGTGTCTTGGTGTGTGTGTCTTGGTGTGTGTGTGTTGCCGTGTGTGTCTTGCCGTGTGTGTGTCTTGCCGTGTGTGTCTTGCCGTGTGTGTCTTGGTGTGTGTGTCTTGCCGTGTGTGTCTTGGTGTGTGTATGCTGGTGTGTGTTTGTTGGTGTGTATTTGTTGGTGTGTGTATGTTGGTGTGTATTTGTTGGTGTGTGTGTGTGTTGGTGTGTGTGTGTGGTGTGTGGTATGTTGGTGTGTATTTGTTGGTGTGTGTTTGTGTGTGTGGTGTGTGTGTGTTGGTGGTGTTGTGTTTGTGTGTGTATGTTGGTGTGTGTTGTTGGTGTGTGTTTGTTGGTGTGTATTTGTTGTGTGTGTGTATGTTGGTGTGTGTATGTGTGTGTGTATGTTGTGTGTGTATTTGTGTGTGTGTATTTGTTGGTGTGTGTATGTTGGTGTGTGTATGTTGATGTGTGTATGCTGGTGTGTGTTTGTTGGTGTGTATTTGTTGGTGTGTGTATGTTGGTGTGTGTATGTTGGTGTGTGTATGTTGGTGTGTATTTGTTGTGTGTATTGTTGGTGTGTGTGTATGTTGGTGGTGTGTATGTTGTGTGTGTGTGTTGTGGTGTGTATTTGTTGGTGTGTATTTGTTGGTGTGTGTATGTTGGCGTGTGTGTCTTGCCGTGTGTGTCTTGGTGTGTGTATGTTGGTGTGTATTTGTTGGTGTGTATTTGTTGGTGTGTGTATGTTGGTGTGTGTATGTTGGTGTGTATTTGTTGGTGTGTATTTGTTGGTGTGTGTATGTTGGTGTGTGTTTGTTGGTGTGTATTTGTTGGTGTGTATTTGTTGGTGTGTGTATGTTGGTGTGTGTATGTTGATGTGTGTATGCTGGTGTGTGTTTGTTGGTGTGTATTTGTTGGTGTGTGTATGTTGGTGTGTATTTGGTGTGTGTGTGTTGTTGGTGTGTATATGTTGGTGTGTGTGTTGTGTGTGTGTATTTGTTGGTGTGTTTGTTGGTGTGTATTTGTTGGTGTGTGTATGTGGTGTGTATTTGTTGGTGTGGTGTGTGTATGTTGGTGTGTGTATGTTTGGTGTGTATTGTTGGTGTGTATTTGTTGGTGTGTGTATGTTGGGTGTGTATGTTGGTGTGTGTATGTTGGTATGTATTTGTTGGTGTGTATTTGTTGGTGTGTGTATGTTGGTGTGTGTATGTGGTGTGTGTATGTTGGTGTGTGTTTTGTTGGTGTGTGTTTGTTGGTGTGTGTGTGTTGGTGTGTGTGTCTTGTGTGTGTCTTGTGTGTGTGTATGGTGGTGTGTATTTGTTGGTGTGTGTTTGTTGGTGTGTGTATGTTGGTGTGTGTATGTTGGTGTGTGTGTTTGTTGGTGTGTATTTGTTGGTGTGTGTGTGGTGTGTGTGTGTTGGTGGTGTGTATTTGTTGGTGTGTGTGTTGGTGTGTGTATGTTGGTGTGTGTATGTTTGTGTGTGTGTGTGTGTTTGTGGTGTGTGTTTGTTGGTGTGTGTATGTGGTGTGTGTATGTTGGTGTGTATTTGTTGGTGTGTATTTGTTGGTGTGTGTATGTTGGTGTGTGTATGTTGGTGTGTGTATGTTGGTGTGTATTTGTTGGTGTGTATTTGTTGGTGTGTGTATGTTGGTGTGTATTTGTTGGTGTGTATTTGTTGGTGTGTATTTGTTGGTGTGTGTATGTTGGTGTGTGTATGTTGGTGTGTGTATGTTGGTGTGTATTTGTTGGTGTGTATTTGTGGTGTGTGTATGTTGGTGTGTGTGTGTGATGTGTGTATGTGGTGTGTGTGTTTGTTGTGTGTATTTGTTGGTGTGTGTATGTTTGGTGTGTGTATGTTGGTGTGTGTATGTTGGTGTGTGTGTTGTTGGTGTGTATTTGTGTGTGTGTATGTTGGTGTGTGTATGTTGGTGTGTATTTGTTGTGTGTGTTGTTTGTTGGTGTGTGTATGTGTGTGTGTGTTTGTTTGTGTGTATTTGTTGGTGTGTATTTGTTGGTGTGTGTATGTTGGTGTGTGTATGTTGATGTGTGTATGCTGGTGTGTGTTTGTTGGTGTGTATTTGTTGGTGTGTGTATGTTGGTGTGTGTATGTTGGTGTGTGTTTGTTGGTGTGTATTTGTTGGTGTGTGTATGTTGGTGTGTGTATGTTGGTGTGTGTATGTTGGTGTGTATTTGTTGGTGTGTATTTGTTGGTGTGTGTATGTTGGCGTGTGTGTCTTGCCGTGTGTGTCTTGGTGTGTGTTATGTTGGTGTGTATTTGTTGGTGTGTATTTGTGGTGTGTGTATGTTGGTGTGTGTATGTTGTGTGTATTTGTGTGTGTATGTTGGTGGTGTGTATGTTGGTGTGTGTATGTTGGTGTGTGTGTGTGGTGTGTATTTGTGGTGTGTGTATTTGTTGTGTGTGTGTGTGTTGGTGTGTGTTGTGTTGGTGTGTATTTGTTGGTGTGTGTATGCTGATGTGTATTTGTTGGTGTGTATTTGTTGGTGTGTGTATGTTGCCGTGTGTATGTTGCCGTGTGTATCTTTCCGTGTTTATGTGTGTGTGGTTGAAGTGGTCACATAATGTCGTCTCGAGCTTCATTTGACGCGGTCGGCTGGTCTGGGACGTCCCGGCGTGTCTCCAGTGCAGCTGCCTCTGAGACACGGCTCTGCTCTGGACTGATGCTGCTCTACTGTGACAGACGTGTGGGGTTTGTACTGCTGTGTGGCTCAGTGGGTAGAGCTCAGTGACGTGCAGTCGGGGGAGACAGGTGAGGCCGTGAGAAAAAATAAATGAAATGGTTATATTTATCCAATGATTTGTACTATAAAGTTATTTTCTATTTAACTTTGCTGAAAAATACTGAGAAATACTGAGAAGAGACGTGCGGTGAGGCACAGGTCGTTCGTGCCTCACTTGTCCTGACTGTAGCTGTAGCAGTGACGCTGCTGCTTTAAGGCTGTGAAAAGGGGTGAGGCACGTAGTTACCTGGACTCATGGTAGGGGGCGCTCGTGAGCCCAAGGATTCTTGCAACCGCTGCAGAATAGTGACAACAAACTACAATTTAGAGTTAGCAAGTCAAGTTTATCAATCCATTCACTTTTTTCTTCTTGTCTGTTCTACTTTTTAAATGGAGGAAGATACATATTAAAGCTCAGTTTTCTAAACTGGACTTTGGGTCGAAGCAGGAGGTTAGAATTAAAAGCTAAAGGAGACCAACGCTAAAGGAGCTAAAGGAGCTAAAGGAGCTAAAGGAGCTAAATGGTTTGCTCCAGACGACGGGACAAAGACTCGCTCTTTTCAAACACAGTGGGACCAAATGGAAAGAAATTTATTGACTTCAATCCACTGAAAATTTGGGAACCAGAATAAGGATAAAAAACAAAACCAGCTTTTATTTCATACTATTAGAGCTATTTTATACGGACTTTTATTTTGAAATTCTTTTTTATTCTGGCCCCAAGTCACTGGGAGAGAAACTGACCCGGGGACAAATGTCCTGACTCCTGTTTATATGTTTGTAAATCTGTAACGACATCAGAGCCTCATGAACCTCACACACGACACTGGCAGAGCGAGAGCAACTGTGCAGGGAAATCCCACTGCAAACTTAGTTACACCTTACGATGCAGTAGTTAAAAAAATCTGTGAATTATGTGAAAATCTCCTCTTCTCGTTTCAAATGTTCATCAAAAATCTTTGGGGTTGGTCATTCTAACTGGAGGCACTATCTGTGTCATGTTAGAGTTTATTCTGAACTTTGTTTAAACACAATCTGACCATAAAGAATTTAGTCCAAGCTACATCAGGTGACGTAGTTTGTACTGTTAAACAAGTCCCACTCAAATAACATAAACGTCACAAGCCAACTAGCATTAGCCATTAGCTTGTACTGATGACAGGTGTCTGAAAATGTGTTGTTCAAATTCATTTTGTATTTTCTTTTTTTTTTTTTTAGTTTTCAAACTATTTAAAAACCTGTCTGTTTGTGTTTCCTAATGTGTGCAGCGTGTCGCCATGGTAACTGTGTAACTGGACAATTTCCGCACAAAAATACTAATAATGGAATTGATCTTATATGAAATGTTTTTTAGCCTCTGAAGTCCTGAGCCCAGTCGAGAGTGGGTCCCCAAAAAGGAAGTATTTACCCATCCATGACGACTTCTATGATACGCCCATTCCAGAGCGATTAGACCCCTGGAGCAGTAACTGGAGCAAACCCTGTGCCCAAACTGGCTTTGGCCAAGACCCTCCCAAGTACCAGAGTGCAGAGAGGACAGGTCACAGCTTTAGGGACACTCCCCCCTCAATAGATTTGAAGGTGGACAATACGCTCCATCGAAAAAAAGTTGAAGGGGACAAGGACATGAACTCTGTCAAGAGTAAAACTAAAGACGAACAGACTCCAGTAAAATTGCCAGAGACAAACTCTTTCTTGGAAACTCCAAAGACTGGACTCTCCACAACAAAGACCGAGGATGAATCTGATGGTCAATATCCATGTGAACTGATCAAACCAAGTCCAAAGAGTGCATTAGATGAGGGATATTCTCCATCACCAAAAGCTAAGTCCACAGGCCAAAACTCCCACGTGGACCCCACAAACTAGGGTCAAAAGCCGAGTTATGTCCCCGGAAAATGTCATGATCTCAACAAGGAGTCAATTTAGTCCAGAAACGAAGACCAGACCAGAAAGGAGGTACTATAAATCACCAGACCACCCCAAACACCAGAGACCAGACAGAGAGCAGAGTCCCAGTCCTAATTACACTCCTCCCTCCAATCAAGGGGGCATGGCTTATAAGGGGCATTATTTGGGCCTGAAAACACCAGAAACAGACCAAACAAAGACACAGATCAAGAACAAGACCTGCTCCCCGCAGACTGTGGTCGAGAAAACACCAAAGTCCCCAAAGAAGGTCGAGGACAGCTGGGACTCAATTTTAAATTCCAGCCCTGAAGATTCACCTGAGCACCAGAGTACAAAGAGGGAGACTGAAAGGTGTTGGGACACTTCCTCCTCAGGTTTGGGAGTGGATGATTCACTGCTTGACTTATTCAAGAGGAGTCACCAAAAAACAGCACAAAAGTTCAACAACTCTGTCAAGAGTGGTGCTAAAGCCGAACAGTCTGCAGTGAAATTACCGGAAAAAAACAGCACCTTGGAAACCCCAGTGACCAAACTCTGCAGGGAAAAGACACCACTCAGTGCCAAGAGATGGGACTCAATGTTTGAAGCCAATCCTCAAACCGACTCTGGCCAGGATCCACCAAAAGTCCAGGTTTCAGAGAGGTACCAGGTTCTGGAGAGAGAGCAGAGTCCCAGTCCTAAATACACTCCTCCCTCCAATCAAGCGAGCACGGCTTATAAGGGGCATTATTCAGGCCTGAAAACATCAGGGACAGACAAGACAAAGACCCAAGTCAAGACTAAATCCGTGGCCAAAAAAACAGTAAAGTCCCAAAAGAAGAATCTAACGTCCCAAACGAATCGTGAAACTAAAGCCAAGAAGCTGGAACAGATTTACAAAAAAATTCCCCTCAGCCCCATTTATGAGGTTGATCAATCTCCCAGTTCAGAGCCGGAGTCTCCAGAAACTATCACCAACTGGGACTCATTACTCGGTACCAGTCCCCAAAGCTGCTCTGGCCAGGACCACCTCAAAGACCAGACTCCAGAAAGGTGCCAAAATCCAGACATAGAGCAGAATCCCAGTCCTAAGTACTCTGCCTCCTCCAGTCCAAGGATGGAATTAGATTTGTCTCTTCATGAATTCTACGACCAGGTTCCTGAAATAACCCCTGCTTTTAACTTCAAAAAAGAAAGCTGGTCCAGACCACAGAGCAGATCAAAACCCACAACACTGCTACAGGACCAAGATCAGGAGAGACTAATAAAAAGCCCAAGTCCAAAGAGTGCATTAGATGAGGGATATTCTCCATTGAAAACACCACGGGCCAATCAAGCTAAGTCCACACAGGCCAAAACTCCCACGTGGACCCCACAAACTAGGGTCAAACGCCGAGTGATGTCCCCGGAAAATGTCATGATCCCAACAAGGAGTCAATTTAGTCCAGAAACTAAGACCAGACCAGAAAGGAGGTACTATAAATCACCAGACCACCCCAAACACCAGAGACCAGACAGAGAGCAGAGTCCCAGTCCTAATTACACTCCTCCCTCCAATCAAGGGGGCACGGCTTATAAGGGGCATTATTTGGGCCTGAAAACACCAGAAACAGACCAAACAAAGACCCAGGTCAAGACCAAGACCTGCTCCCTGCAGACTGTGGTCGAAGAAACACCAAAGTCCCCAAAGAAGGTCGAGGACAGCTGGGACTCAATATTAAATTCCAGCCCTGAAGATCCACCTGAGCACCAGAGTACAAAGATGGAGACTGAAAGCTGTTGGGACACTTCCTCCTCAGAGAGTTTGGGAGTGGACGATTCACTGCTTGACTTATTAAATAGGAGTCGCCAAAAAACAGCACAAAAGTTCAACAACTCTGTCAAGAGTGGTGCTAAAGCCGAACAGTCTGCAGTGAAATTACCAGAAAAAAACATGTCCTTGGAAACCCCAGTGATCACCGCTTTTAACTTAAAAAAAGAATGCTTGTCCAGACCACAGAGCAGATCAAAACCCACAGCATTGCTCCAGGATCAAGATGAAGAGAGATCAATAAACACCCCAAGCCACAGCATCAGGGACACATTGACAACTTACGTGTCTCCGTTTGGGCACAACATAGAGCCCGACAGTTTCTGCACATCCCAAACTCCAGTGACTGAGCAAAACACCTCTCACAGTCTGACCAATGCCGCTGCAGCCGTCAGACAGATCCTGGAGCAGACAGCACAGACTGTGGAAGCTCTGGGGAAGGGGCAGGAGAGTGAGGGGCAGATGGAGCTGCTGAGGAGCCTGAACAAAGACTTGGAACATGCAGTCTCCTCCATCATGTCCATTATGGTGGATGAGTCTCGCACCAAAAAGGCCCGACGGAGGGCAGCTGCTCGTAAACTGAAAGCTCTCTTAGTAATGTGCCAAGCCAAGGCCACACTCCAAACGGAACTGAGCCAGTTGTGCCTGCAGTGCACAGCCACTAGGGGTGCTGTTTCTGTGGAGCAGCTAATGGAAATCGCCTCTCCTCTTCTGCAGGCCATGGTCCCAGACGATACAGAGCCGAATCTCTACGAGTGTCTGTCCCAGGACCTAAGCACAAGACACTACCAAGAGCTCAGCGAACAGCTCACACACGTCATCTTTGAGAACATGGCTCCTTCCAAAGGACAGCGCACACGCTGCAGGAGGTTAGCTCGTGTTCACGTTGACTCTCTAATGGAGAACATTGGAGCTTGGCTTAGCTTCCAACAGGAGCAGGAGGAAGACCCTGTACAGACCAGTGTGGGACAGATATGGAAACTGGTCTCCAAAATCAATAAGACCCAGAAGCAAGAAGACCAGGAGAGCTACGCCGAGTGCAGAAAAGAACCATGTACTACTACAAAAGTGGAAATGCTAGACCTGAGATCCGAAAGGTGTTTAAAAATCATCTCAGTTAGGCCATATTCTAAGAGATCAATGTCAGCTGAAGAGAGGACATCTCCACAAACACCAGAGCATGAACTGGACAGAGCTCAGAGATCAGCAGCAGACACAGTCCCTCCCTCAAAGATGACCTCAGAGCGTCAGGACCAAGAGTTACATAGAGGACCAGAGCAGGGACTGGAGGAATCAGCAGATGTCTTGTCCTCACTGCACAATCAGTGGGACACTTTTCAGTGGAGTGGGCTGATGTATAAGGTCGCTTCTTTGGTGCTGCGCTCCAAAACCTCACGTGAAGTGAATGAACTTGCTAAGGAGCTGTTGCAGCTGGTCCAATCGGAGTCCTCACAGTGGGATATTCAGGTGAAACCGAGCACAAGCAGCTTCAAGGCCATCGCCAGCGCTGTGTACAAAGACCTGTGCCGTGGGAGCGACAAGAGATTGGTGTGCCGTTTCGCCCAGATTGACTCCAGCTACAACTATGAGATCCTCGACTGCATCCGTAGACATGTAGAGAAGCCTCTGAAGAAGCGCACGCTGTGCTCTGTGCTCAGGTCTGTGTACAGGGCTGTGTACAGGGCTGTCTGCTGTTGGTGCTAAGTCTGAGAGCAGAGTGAAAGTGGACAGAGATACAGTAGGAGATGTGTGTGGACAGCGAGCCGTGAGCCATCTTATGAACTGTCGCCGCTCTTGGTCACATATCAGCTGTTGTTCTTTCCTGAAGTTGCGGTCAACCTGATGGACCTGACAAGTCGGTCAGACTGACCGCATCAGAAACATGTCAACATGGTAAATGTATCTCCTACAAAATCGTCTTAAAGAGAAGAAGAGGGGGTATTGGTATTACATCTGTCAGCTGGACATCCAAGCTGCTTCTTCAGTTGAAGAAGCAGCTTGGATAAGCAGCAAAACGTCTTTTCTCTTACAACAATTTGTCCAGTTGACAGATTGAAACTTCGTCTTTTGGATTAGACCTGGACGACTGAGGGATTACACAGATATCAACACATGACATATTTAGATCACCATGTTACCTCTTATTGTGTTGAAAATGCTATATTCACCGAAAACCACATATTAACATGTTCTCTAAGTTTCACTTTCACTTTTGCTGCTCTGTACAAACAGACCTGCTTAAGGTTCCCACTAAGGACCCGGGTTCTGATCTGAGTTGAATCCAGCTGGACGAGTTCTTCAACATCAAATGAAGATTTGGTGAGGAAGATTCAAACCGAGTCTGGGTTTGGTTCAGTTCTGAGTCTGGGTCTGAGGGAAAGAAATTAGGTTTCAATAAAATCATCCAAATTTACACTTTGTACTGTTGTTTATTCAAACTTTGGTCTTTTTTTTTTGATTGTGCAATGACTTTGAAAACCAGATGTTGATGATGAGTTTCCAGATTTGCATCAGTCAGTGGCTCAGTGAGGGGTTAGAGAGATCGAACTCTGCTGGACACTGCAGGCGATCATGTGCCCACACTCGACATGGAACAAATCAGATTATTAAATGTTTTACTATTAATCCTAGATTTCCATATCTGGACTATTTTATTGAAGTATTATTTTCTGGTTGTAGATGTATTTCTATAAATGGTTTCTGTTTTTACGTTCAAAGGTTCTCAAACGTTTTACAAGCAGGTTCACCTCAGATTATATTTTGTTTCACACCCAAACTAGGACTAACCATGGTCTAAAAAGAGACTAAGCCCTGGATAAGATATTTCTAAATAATGATTAAAGGAGGACAAACATGAATCACTAATTAGCTTTGCATGTTAAAAGCAGCACGATCAGTCCAGACCTTCTGTTTGGTCCCGTCCACTTGCTTCTGCTGCCTCTGCATTATTCATGTTTTTTTCTTTGGCTCCTGCTGCTCGTTTGTTTATGTTTTGTATATGATTATTTCTCCCCTACAGGATGTCGGTGCAGTTTTTATCAACAGGTTCACTGGGATTAGCTACTCTGGCTTAAAAAAAATAAAAACATCAAATAGCTGCTTTTGGTTGAATCCGTAGACCAGGGGTCACCAACCTTTTTGAAACCGAGGGCTACTTCGTGGGTACCCAGTCATACGAAGGGCTACCAGTTTGATTCGCTCTTCTGAAATGACAAATATGCTCAGTTTGGGCATCTTATCTCAAAAATGTAATTAGTTATAGTTACAAGTTACTTCTCCCAAAAAGGAACTGAGTTACCATCTCAGTTACTTTTTGGGAGAAGTAACTAGTTACTAGGCAAAGTAACTGTCATGATCTCTGCTTGCTCCTGCCTCCTGTGTCTCCTCCCCCTCCCTCACCTGCCTGACTCCAGCTGGGTGGAGCCCTGGCTCCTCCCACACACACCTGCAGCCCATCAGGGCAATCAACACAGCTGCAGGTGGATAAAAGGAACCAGGACCAGCTCTCTCTGCCAGGTCGTCTGATCGTCACCGTGTGTCTGCGTGCTGCTCACATCTCTGTCCCCGTGTCTCTGCCGTGCTTCCTGTCCGTGTCCTGCCTGAACTGAAGTAATAGTAACGCGCCACGTTTTACTGTCAATAACGGTAACAGCGTTGGGACGCTGGGAAAAGTAATTAGTTAAATTACTCCGTTAGTGAAAAAACAACACGTTAGTAACACCGTTATTGTTTAACGCCGTTATTCCCAACACTGGTATAAATTATGTAATGTTAAAGAAAAATTACTTGCATATTTTTAAATAAATCCCTGTTGCTTTTTCTGATTTTTTTTTTTCCTCTGGTCTCGCGAAAAAAACCTGTTGTTTACCTGAAGCTGCCTTTATCTCAGGCCTTTCCTCCCGTAGTTCACGTCCCGGTGGTAGTTTACGTCCTGGTGGTAGTTTACGTCCCGGTGGTAGTTTACGTCCCGGTGGTAGTTTACGTCCCGGTGGGTAGTTTACGTCCTGGTGGTAGTTTACGTCTCGGTGGTAGTTTACGTCCCGGTGGTGTTTACGTCCCGGTGGTAATTTACGTCCCGGTGGTGTTAGCTCGGTAACTTTTGTGCACGTAGTGAAATGTCCCTCCATGCTTTGCCATCGCCACAGTCGCCGCAGATGAGACACACGCAGGTTTATTTTACAGTCGTGAAACATTCAGAGCTAATCTTCACAGCGCTCGCGAGCGGAGCACTGGTTTTGTCACGCGCACAATACTGACCTTTGACCTGAGGAGGTCAGAGTTCACCTTAACTTTTCTAAACTTCATGTATAATGAATATATTTTTAAGATGTTGTCATTTTTAAATCTATATAAATGTAAGGGCAATTAAAAAAATAGCAACAGAATAAAATAAAATTTTAGATGCAGCTCATTAGTGAGTTGTGCTATTTTTAGAAGCGGCCTGCGGGCGCCTCTTGTGGGCCTTGCGGGTGACCTGGTGCCCGCGGGCATAGGGTTGGTGACCCCTGCCGTAGACTATATATAGAAAAGCATATATCTAACCTGCTCGCCTCAGCGATCCAAACAGTCATGGCTGCACTTCCAGCTCCATCGACTCTGGATCCAAGTCACTTTACATTAAAAAACTGTTGCCCCTCTCTCCATAACTGCTGCTGTCAAACTCGTCATTTTGGTCTTAAGATGTTCGTACTGACCTGCTCTACATGATCCTGGCATTTTTATTTCACTACTGCACCTTCAACTTATTAACATTAGTAAGAGACAAATCAGCTCTTCTGTCCCTGAGGTCACTCTCTCTCTCTAGTGTTAGTAACAGTTTGATTGACAGCATTGCTAAGCGTCCATCCCTGCTAAAAAAAAACGGTTCCGGCTGGAAGAGGCGTTACCCACCACAGCGACGCTCCAGATTGGCTCTTTGATCGCTATGATTCTCGCAGTCAGATTTCCAAATACTTAGCCTAGCTCCAAATTCGCCCCATAAGCCTCGATGAGCTTCATTTGACTGGATCCAAATGTTCTGGGTGACGTCACAGTTAGTCCATTTTTTACACAGTCTGTGGTTGTGTCGTCAGGATTACACAATATGAGAATTGACTATAGATCTTAGAAAGCTGGAGAGTTCAGCTTTCTTCTTCTTGTGAAACAGGTCATGATTTTCTCCTTATATGTTCTTACTGGTATTATATTTTAGAAGAAAGAACCAGCTTCTCTTTTCTGCCTGAAAAACCTGTTCTTAAAGGTCCTGTAATATGCAAAAATGATTCTTGAGCTTAAAGCTCGGTTATAGTGATTTTTCTTCCTTAAAGACATAACTTCAGGTGCATTTTGTTTCATTTACAGATGTTTGATCAACCTTTTATTAATAATCTTGCTCAAACTCTTGCACCTTGTTCTCTGTCCCAGGCTGTATATCGTGTTTCTGATATCGACAGTTTAAATGATGTGAAATTGATAAAAAAAAAAAAGAAAAAAGCAAAAACATGATGTGCTCTGGTTAAATTTGCAGATGTAGCCTCTGTACCAGGCTCAGTCCCTCATGTCAATGTAATTAACACAAAAACACTGATTTCACTTTAGTTTGTGGTTTTATTTTCTACAGGTGACATTTCTGAGTCGTCAGTTAAGATTAAGCAAATTAAAAGTGTTTATCAAAAGCATTTGCATCGTTTCTCTTCAAACTATTCTGTCTCTCTGCATAATTACTGGACTATCATGACAATACACAAACTTACAGTACAAATTAAAAAATAAAACGATATCCATGTAAAAATACCTTCACAACTTATTTATTGTTCGGCTTGATACAGGAAAGCACCGATATCGGACACCGGGGCTGATATTGAACATTTTGATGGATCAGATATCGGCTCAGTCAATATCTCATTTTGACCAATAAATTGTAATAAATAACAGTTACAAAACACATTTAGATTTTTACTTTACCATACGCTGTTTTAGGTTTAAAGAACATAAATGATATTGTCCACCTCGGCTCTAGTATCGGTTGATATCGCCTTTTGGCAGATACTTAAAGCCAAAGTATCGACATCGGTATTGGAACAGAAAAAGCTGGATCGATGCAGGATTTCTTCTACACTCAGTCATGTGTTTGTCCCAGTGCTCAACAATAATCCACCATCGATGAAACTCCCGTAATTTCCCATAGTTTCTCCCAAGTTTGTAAATTACCGTTTCAATTCTGTGGGACTTTTCCACCGCTCCACAGCCAGAGTGAGGTTTGAGGTCGAGATTGTGTAACGACAACTGTAGGAGCTCTACAGTGAAACCAAGGCGGGCGTGTGGGCGAGGGCAATGAGGTTTCTCGTCTGGGATGTCCAGGACAGCTGAGCTCGACCACATACCTACCTGGACATGGAGATTTTTTTATATGAAGCTCCTGCTATGCACTGGGTAAAAGAGTCCGACTATAGTCTAGGAGAGTCCAACTGTGGTCTGGGAGAATCCTGCTGTTCTTCTGGGAGAATCCGTCAGTTTTAGCTTTGTATCTGTTTGTCTTTCGGTTTCACAAAGGTGCACATGACATATTCTGTCATATAAAACACGATCAGCACAAATGTCCAGCTTAAAGGGCGAATAACATCCAAAACAGACCACGCCGCTGTTTTTTTATTTCACTATTTTGCCCCTAAATCAAGATATGAACATTAATAACGGGCCCCAGTCCAGTGCTGCTTTCTCCAGAGTCGCTCTCACTCGTGTCAGCAGCAGATTGACTGACAGCCTCGTTGTGAAGCGCAAAGGGAAAAAAAAAGTGTAAATTTAGTGATGCAAACCTAGACACACCATGAAATAGTGTCTCCATATTCAGCATCGTTGGATACAGCAGTATTTAATGATGGTGAATATGAGAGAAACACACGTTCACATGATGAAGTCTGTAGTGTTTCTGCAGCTGATGCCTCTGTGCATCATCTCTGTCAGAGCAGAACCACAACATGGACTCGACACTGTTATAAAGAGGGATCCTGCAGGGTTATATTACTGAGGCCTACAGGCTTATATTACCCACTTCCGCTTTTGCAGAAATGCACCATAATGCAGCACATTTCATACAGTTTGTCCCAAATAATTAAACTACATAAAACATAAAAACAACTCATCTACAGTAAATTATTTGGTGGTGGTTTGGTTTATTATGAAACAGCATAGACAATGCAGCAGTTTACAACATATCACTTTTGCTCTTTGCACAATGCTCTAGGTGTAAATACTATTTACTGTTGCACATTCTTCAGTGATACTGCCCCAGCTGCAGACTCTGAGCTCAGAACAGATCTGAGCAGAATTATGGACAACATCCTCTCCCCATCTCAACTCTACATGAACTCATCAAAACAGTGAAAATAACAGTGAAATAGAGAAAATCCTCAGTGGAAATCGAAACACCCACATGTTTGTTTGTTTGTTTGTTTGTTTGTTTAACCCATTCTGCCTGAGTGTCCAGCCAAAGGGGAAAAAAGGACATGGTTTATAAAGAAAAAGCCAACGAGCGGCTGGTTAGTGCTGGTGTTAGAATGAAGATATCCCACCACAAAAAGACGAGACGTTAACCTGAAGGTCACAGTTTTGGACCAGTGACATTTCAGACATTTCAAACACTGAAGCAGAACTGTACTGTGGTTATTACAGTGACTGTCATAGATATTCTGGCTAATGGTACTTTTTTGAGTAGAAACCTGTACTTAATTGAGTAAAATTCTAGCTGTAATTATTGTGATGAGTTACATTTTAAATCATATAAGTTACTGAGCACAAGCCTCTGTTCTTTTCTGTACCAACAAAGATTATGGTAGAAAATGTCTCAACTCAATTTCCCTCTTTTTGACTGATCAAGTTTTACATAAAAGTATGATCTAAAATGCTTCTAAAATTGCATTAAAAAGTCGTAACTAGCACTTTGAGAAGTATTTTTCTTGCTTACTTTTTACTTTTGCTTTCGTACAATTTTGCCAGCAGGACTTTAGAACATTATTAGTGAAGTAACTGTGCTTTTTTTTTTTACTAAAGTACAAATTTTCAGTACTTTTTCCATCACTGCCTTTTAGTAAAGCACATGGGCAGCTTTGGTTTCAGTAACAGCCTCCACCACATGTGATATCACGACATTTATGCAGAAATCAGCCTGGAAAACCAAAGCGAAGTTGTTGAGCACACATTTTAGTACAAAGCTAAAATTGCAGGTGATATTTTACTACTATGGGGGATTAGCTGCTAACACAAAACATATTTAGATCACTATGTTACCTTATATTATAATCCCGCTAATGAAACTACTGCACATCACATCAGGTTTGTCGTGTGGGAGCGAGGGGTGACGTCGGCTTTAGCGTAATACAAATGTTAGTACAGTTAATATACAACAGGCCCTAAAGATAATACATTATCTCATACAGCTGTTATTCATTCTGCAGAAATAATTTTGTTCGACGTGAATCAAAATCAGTTCAGACACAGTTCCCAGCTTTAAATTTCACTTGTAATGCAGAAAGACCCAGGATGTAGACTCCAGCGGCTCCAGAAGTGTCCAGAAGTCTCCTCGTCCTTGTTCTCCAGACTGAGTGGGAGGCTGTGAAATATGTGCCAGTGTTATATGCCCACGCTTCACAAAGACAAATGGCATTGTGATTTATATGTTGTTCTGAGGATTCCTAGATGTTTCACACAATACAGATGAAATGTAATGACGTTATAGTGCTCAGCTTTACTTTTTACAATTATTATGTATGTTTTTCAGCTGTAAAACCCCTCACCACACACTTTATACACTTTTCTCACACAGGCATTAACATTTTCTCACATTTCTCTCTTGTTTAAACACAAAAGTTCAAACCTTCGTCGGTGCCTTTGTCGGTGCAGAACGTTTCATCGACATTGTGGGTTTTGTCGGGGAGAAAACTTGCAAACATACAGCACTTCAGAGTCACACTGATCCAACATTTATGTAAATTTGTCTGACACATTCTGTACTGTACAGGAGACACGGAGGAGACTGATGGACAATGGTCTACAGTCCCTCAGCCAATCAGGACGCAGAACACAATGGTCTACAGTCCCTCAGCCAATCAGGACACAGAACACAATGGTCTACAGTCCCTCAGCCAATCAGGACGCAGAACACAATGCACGTTCATATACTGCACAAAAAAATCTGCGAAACAGCGAGACCACGAAAGATGAACCTCAGTATAGTGAAGGACAGCTGGACTCCTAAAACAGACATTTTGCAGCACAAAACAGGACGACTCAAACATGAATCAAATTAAATACATTTTGGAGAAAGCTGATGACAGAACGCTGTTATAAGAGATAGGACTCGGCTCTTTTATGAGATCCGATTCTTTTAGATCAGTTTATTTTAAAGAACCGTTCAAAAGACTAAATGTTTTATATGTATTTATAAGGCAGAACCCAACGTGAGAACTTAGTTTATCTACAAACTAATAACTAAAGTCGTAACTGTTATTATGATCCCAAAATGTTTCTTCTGCTCAGACCTCTCACTCCTGCTCTGTTTCTGTGCTGATTCTTGCGTTAATCAGTGTAAAAAATGCACAAATTTGAATGAACAAGAAAATCCGGCTTCAAAGATTTTCCGAGTGTGAAAGTTTGCTCATGTCTAATCAGCTGTGACGTGACTAACGACCACGAGATCTATCATTTAATTTAAAATCAGGATCTGAAACGACAAAGTTATTAAAACATTTCACACAAATCTTGAGTTTTAAACCTACTTTTTGACTTAAACAAACACACTGTGGACATTAGCTCCCACAGCGAACTGATTAGACTCTGTGATGCCTTTGAAGCCTTGATATTTGAAGTTTTCTAAAAGTCTATGGGAAAAATGTAGAAATTTGACTTGTGGAACCAGAGCAGACTTCGAAATGGGCAGGACTGTTGAGCTCATTAGGTCCAAAACAATCGTAACAGTAGTGAACAACATAGGCAAAAATCCTCCCGACAAAGTGTAGCTCAAGATCTGGAGATGGATCCTCCTCTGCTCCTGACAGGTTTCCCCAGTGACAGTGGAAGTTGGGTCAAAAGTGTTGAAATATGAATATAAATGATTACATGTAGACAGCGTGATGCAACATGGAAAAAGTAAAAGGTTTGCTGTAGATGTTGATACTGTAGTGATTCTGTAGTGATACTGTAGTGACATTGTAGTGATACTGTAGTGACATTGTAGTGATACTGTAGTGATACTATAGTGATACTGTAGTGACATTGTAGTGATACTGCAGTAATAATGTGATACTGTAGTTATACTGTAGTGATACTGTACTTATACTGTAGTGATACTGCAGTGATACTGCCGTGACACTGTAGTGATTCTGTAGTGATACTGTAGTGATACTGTAGTTACACTGTGGTTATATTGTGATACTGTAGTTATACTGTAGTGATACTGTGGTTATACTGTAGTGATACTGCAGTGATACTGTAGTGATGTTGTAGTGACACTGTAGTTACACTGTGGTTATATTGTGATACTGTAGTGATACTGTAGTTACACAGTGGTTATATTGTGATACTGTAGTTATACTGTAGTGATACTGCAGTGATACTGTAGTGATACTGTGGTTATATTGTAGTGATACTGCAGTGATACTGTAGTGATATTGTAGTGATACTGTAGTGATACTGTAGTTACACTGTGGTTATATTGTGTTACTGTAGTAATACTGTAGTGATACTGTAGTTATATTGTAGTGATACTGTAGTGACACTGTAGTGATACTGTAGTGATACTGTAGTGATACTGTAGTGATACTGTAGTGATTCTGTAGTGATACTGTAGTTATATTGTAGTAATACTGTAATTACACTGTGGTTATATTGTAGAGGCTAATTCACAAACAGCCGCCTCTGGTTGAAGGTTCACAGACGTCTTTGAGCACTCGTGTCTTCAAAAGTCCCAAAAAGACTCCAGCAATTTCCATGTAGATTTGAGTATTCCCAAGATTTGGTGAAATGTTTTAATAACTTGGTCTGATTCTACATTAAATGATGGGTCTCGTGGTCATTCGTCACCTCAGAGCTGATTAGCCATGAGCAAACTTTCACACTTTTAATATTCATAATTTTCAGAAAGTCTTTGGGAAAAATAATGGACATTTTACTTGTGGAAGCAGGAGGTGTGAAGTCCACTGTGTCTGTGTTCTTACTTTAAAATACAAAATGCCGTAATACAGTTATTTTCTTTTTGTCCAGACCAAGATCTAGTGACGTGACGTTCGTGTCGGCTCTTGTGGACAGTTCTTTAATGTGAACTGTTGGAGCCGGATCTCAGTTGTTAAAGTGAATTTACTCGGCTCAACTTTGCCACAGTGGAAGTTTTATAGACAAAACTCACATCCTTCTGCATCTTCTAACCTGGTGCCAGTTTCCTGCCCCCTTTATACCTGGAGTTTCCCCTCCAAACATCTAAACCACAGCGCCCCATAGAGGCTGGAGTCAGAATGGCTCCTGCACAGTACGGTCAGAGTACAGTTAACATACAGTACTATTACAGCAGTGATTACAATTTAATGCAGAATGTTTATTTCACAGTCATGAGTGTTGTTTATCCGTGTCAAGGGAGTTTATCCATTTTCAGAAAAAAAATCCATTTTGTATTAGATTTTTTAGTGATATTTTTCTTGTGAGCTTGAACTTTGTAACACAGCTTGGTCTCAGTGTGAATTGCTTTGGTCCCTTTTTACAGGCTTTTAATTCTCACTTTGTGCCCTCTGCTACTTTAACCACTGTAATAGTCTTAGCACCATGTTTCTTTCTTCAAGTCGTCAGTGTAAAATACGCAAGAATAATGACATTTTTCTTGATATTGCTTTATAGTGACATTTCACTGTAACAGGCTGCAGAATTGCATGTACTTGCTATTGTAGAAAATGGCTTTGTGTCACGTGAATCTTACATGAATCAGTTTGAAGCTGAAGTATAGAACCGTGGGCAGATAAAGGTCCACTTCAGCCTCAAATGCAAAGCAGTACACAATTATTCAAACATGCATGAGGCAATCAAACTACAGCAACTAATGATGAGGGAGCAAATGAGGGAAAAAAGGTAATAAATAAAGATTCGTTTTACTTTGATGTTTAACAGAAGGTAAGGTCTGGTGCACCTCTGCATTTGACCGTCCTTCAGTAGCACTGGGAAACCTGTCAGAAGCAGTGGGACCCACCTCCAGATCTTGAGCTTGGTCTGGATTAACAGGAGCTGGATTTGAGCCTTGGTACACGCTTCAGGTTGATGATAGAAGGCAGCCCGGGAGAGTTGAAGTCAGTAAAGTCTTGCTGTGAGGTAAAACGACTAACTACTCAACCACTGCGCCACACAAAAACAGTCAGATTTATTCCTTATATCTATTGCCAGCCTCAAACCCGTCTGGCTTGGTGTTGCAAAAAAGTATGATTGTCGTGTGTGTCTTGGCGTGTGTGATGAGCATGTATTACATTGTGGGGATTAAAATCTGTGCACACGCTCACATCATGGGGACAAAAAAAATCTAAATCATGGGGGTTAAAATCAAGTCTCCATGACGTAAATCCTTTGTAAACAGGCCAACGACATGGTTTAAAAATCAGAGGCCTGTACTACAAAACTTGATTAGAGGGTTCGTGAGGTAACTTAACCCTGATTTAGCAGTACTGTGAAGTTGGATCACTTTCTATCAAGGTAGATCTCTATGGTAGCATCCCCTGATCTCATAACTTACCTTATCCTGGGATAAGTTCAGCCAGCTCCGTAGTACAAACCTCAGATTTGGGTTAAAAAACAAGTAGAAAGTAGGGGCTATAGTTAAGTTTAGGATCTGTCAAAATGAAGGTCAATGTACATTCCCTGAAAAAGCAAGAAAAAAAACCAACATGTGGTGGACATGTGTTTATGTGTGTGTGGTTGGAGTGGTCACATAATGTTGTCCCAAGCTTCATTTGACACGGTCGGCTCGTCTGGGGTGTCCCTGTGTGTCTCCAGTACAGCTGCCTTTGCAAGACTTTGGTCCAAAATCAACGTTTTAGACCAATTCTTAAACTGAATCTGGCCAGGATCCACCAAAAGACCAGGATCCAGAGAGGTACCAAGGTCAGGAGATGTACCAGGGTCCGGAGAGAGAGCAGAATCCCTGCCCTGTGTGCACTCCCCCCTCCAGACAAGAAGGCATGGCCAATAAGGGACATTATTTAGGCCTGAAAACATCAGGGACAGACAAGACAAAGACCCAGGTTAAGACCAAACCGTGTCTGAAAAAAACAGTAAAGTCCCAAAAGAAGAATCTAACGTCCCAAATTAATCGAGAAACTAAAGCCAAGAAGCTGGAACAGATTTACAAAAAAAATTCCCCTCAGTCCCATTTGTGATGTTTATGACCCTCCCAGTTCAGAGCCGGAGTCTCCAGAAAACTATCACCAACTGGGACTCATTACTCGGTACCAGTCCCAAAGCTGCTCTGGCCAGGACCACCTCAAAGACCAGACTCCAGAAAGGTGCCAAAATCCAGACATAGAGCAGAATCCCAGTCCTAAGTACTCTGCCTCCTCCAGTCCAAGGATGGAATTAGATTTTGTCTCTTCATGAATTCTACGACCAGGTTCCTAAAATAAAATCAAAATCAAATCAATCATCAAATCATCCAAATTTACACATTATACTGTTGTTTATTCAAACTTTGATCTTTCTTTTGATCGTGAATGTTGAAATTAACTAACACAATGACTTTGAAAAAACAGATGTTGATGATCAGTTTCCAGATTTGCATCAGTCAGTGGCTCAGTGAGGGGTTAGAGAGATCGAACTCTGCTGGACACTGCAGGCGATCATGTGCCAACACTCTACATGCAACAAATTAGATAAATGTAAAAATTCTGTTCTATTTTTTATGTTTATTTATTTATTTTGAGCAGATGTATCAGGTACAGCTAGAGCACATTTCACAAATGAATCCATATATTAGGTCAAAAAGGAGTACAAAGAAGAAAACTTACATACTGTACATGCATACATATACATACACATGGACGCATTCAAATTCTATTCAAATGCAGTAAAAGGTCACTGACAATCATTTAGATAATGGGTAAAGAAACAATAAGCATAAGTTGGAACCAATTAATCCTAGTCTCCTATATCTGGACTATTTTAATGAAGTATGATTCCTAGTTGTAGATCTAGATGTATTTCTATAAATGGTTTCTATTGTTACGTTCAAAGGTTCTCAAATATTTTTTTCAAGCAGGTTCACTCCAGATTATATTTTGTTTATACCTCCAAATCTAAATCAGGACTATATCACACCCAAACTAGGACTAACCATGGTCCAGAAAGAGGCTAAGCCCTGGATAAGATATTTCTAAATAATGATTACCCCAAAGGAGGACAAACATGAATACTTTGTCTCTAAATAAAACAATTACTCAAACTGCTCGGGCCCTGTGTACCATCAGAACACACTCCACAGCTTGAGAAACACATGGTCTCATTTACACAGTAGTTATTTTGTTAAATAAAGGTTTAAACAGTCCCAAAAATGTCCTTCAGCCTATTTGCCCTGTTATCCTGATATATACTATGGAAGTACAGTTTCTTCAAGGTAAATACACTGGCCCCCACTAATTATCACTGCGTTGTGAACAGCAGCATGATCAGTCCAGACCTTCTGTTTGGCCCGTCCACTTGGCTTCTGCTGCCTCTGCATTATTCATGTTTTTTCTAGCTCTTCGACTCCTGCTCGTATTAAGTAAGTTTTCAGTTTTATATACGACTATTTTCTCCCCTACAGGATGTGCAGTTTGCCCTGAGCGCTGCTTTGAAGTCTGCGCACAGAGGCGTCCCAGCTGTCCAAACAGGTACATGGGGGATTTGTTACTTTGGATATTTAAAGAAAGAAAATCACCAAATGCATTCTAGCTGATTTTGGTTGCACTGTCAAGATTTTACAATATGGTAATTGATTATAGATGCCTTAGAGCTGGAGCTCCTCACTTTTTTTAAATAATGAATGTTGTTTTTGTGCAGTGCATGTGACAAAATAAATGGCTAACTTGAAAGAGTCTGCTTCACTCGTCTTTCTGAAAAAGCTGCCTTTAAGCTGTGCTCCAAAAGTTCATGCATTTACTTTTTCAAAACAGCGTTCATCCCTTGCTCACACTCTCAATTGTTCGGCCCCTTCTGTAACTACAGACCTGAAGACGTCTGACAGAAACAAGGCTGACAATCTGCAGCTCCAGTTCAGTGGCCACAGAAAATTTCATATAATTAAATGTAACAAGAAGATTTCAGACCACTTCACCGGCACTGGCTGCTGCAGCTCAGAGAGAGCCCAGAAGTTTATACTGTGATGAGGTCTTTTCCAAAGGTAGGAAGTCAGAGCCTAAAACTGTTTAAATGAGCTGACTGCACACATCACATTAGCATCACATCAACATCACATCAACATCACATTAACATCACATCAACATCACAGCAACATCACAATCAACATCACACATCAACATCACAGCAACATCACATCAACATCACATCATCACAGCAACATCACAGCAGCATCACATCATCAACATCACATCAACATCACAGCAACATCACATCATCACAGCAACATCACAGCAGCATCACATCAACATCACACTCAACATCACATCAGCATCACATCAACATCACATCAACATCACAGCAACACATCAATCAACATCACATCAACATCACAGCAACATCACAGCAACATCACAGCAGCATCACAACAGCACAGCAACATCACAGCAACATCACATGCACACGCCAACATCACAGCAACATCACAGCAACATCACAGCAACATCACATCAGCAACACATCAACATCACATCAGCATCACATCAGTATCCATCAAACATCACATCAGCATCACATCAAATCACATCAACACACATCAAACCTCACATCATCATCAGCAAACATCACATCAGCATCACATCAACATCAGTGATCAACACAGCAACATCACATCAGCATCACATCACACATCACATCACATCACATCAACCTCACATCACAATCACATCAAGCATCAGCACATCAACATCACAGCAACATCACATCAGCATCACATCAACATCACAGCAACATCACATCAACCTCACATCAACATCACATCAGCATCACACATCAACATCACATCAACATCACATCAACACACATCACATCAATCAGCATCACATCAGCATCACATCAACATCCCGCAACATCAACATCAACACCTCAACATCACATCACAGCAACATCACATCAACCTCACATCAACATCACATCAACATCACACAGCATCACATCACATCAACCTCACATCAACCTCACATCAACCATCACATCAACATCACATCAACCACATCAACATCACATCATCACATCACATCATCAACATCACAGCAACATCACATCAGCATCACATCAACATCACAGCAACACCATAATCAACCTCACATCAACATCACAGCAACACCACATCAACATCACATCAACATCACATCAACATCACATCACCAGCAACATCACATCAGGCATCACACATCACAGCAACATCACAGCAACATTCACGCAGCAACACACAGCAAACATCACATCAACATCACACTCAGCATCACATCACATCACATC
>JAIEZT010001328.1:27723397-27794322 GCA_019594935.1 Periophthalmus modestus
GCCAGTGTGCCGCAGTTGCACAGCCAATAGCGGGTGTGTTTCTGTGAGCAGCTAAGGGAAACGCCTCTATTTCTGCAGGAATGGTCCCAGACGATACAGAGCCGAATCTCTCAGAAGTGTCGTCCAAGGACTAAGCACAAGCATACCAAGAGCTCAGCGAACAAGCTCAAACACGCATCTTTGAGAACATGCATCCTTCCAAAGGACGGACCGCTGCAGGGGGTAGCTGTGTTCACGTTGCCTCTCTAAATGGAGAACATGGAGCTTGGCAGCTTCAACAGGAGGAAGGAGGAAGACCCTGTACAGACAAGTGGGGACAGGAATGGAAATGGTCCAAAATCAATATAAGACCCAGAAGCAAGAAGACCAGGAGAGCCTAGCCGGAGTGCAGAGAAAGAACATGATACTACTACAAAAGTGGAAATGCTAGACCTGAGATCCGAAAGGTGTTTAAAAAATCTATTCTCAGTTAGGCCATTCTAAGAGATTCAATGTCAGTGAAGAGAGGACATCTCCACAAACACCAGAGCTGAACTGGACAGAGCTCAGAGATCAGCAGCAGACAGACACAGGTCCTCCCTCAAAAGAGACCTCAGAGCGTCGAGGAACCAAAGTTACATAGAGGACCCGAGCAGGGACTGGAGGAATCAGCAGATGTCTTGTCCTCACTGCACAATCAGTGGGGACACTTTCAGGGGATGTGGGCTGCGTGTTATAAGGTCGCTCTTTGGTGCTGCGACTCCAAACCTAACGTGAAGGGAATGAACTTGATAAGGAGCTGTTGCAGCTGGTCCAATCGGAGTCCTCACAGGGAATATTCAGGTGGGAAAACAGAGCACAAGCAGCTTCAAGGCCATCGCCAGCGCTGTGTACAAAGACTGTTGCCGGGGAGCGACGAGACAGAGAGGTGGTGTGCCGTTTGCCCAGATTGACTCCAGCTACAACTATGAGATCCTCGACTGCATGCCGCAGACATGTAGAGAAGCTCTGAAAGAAGCGCACGCTGTGCTCTGTGCTCAGGGCTGTGTACAGGGCTGTGTACAGGGCTGCTGCTGTTGTGTTGCTAAGTCTGAGAGCAGAGCAGAGTGAAAGTGGACAGAGATACAGTAGGAGATGTGTGTGGACAGCGAGCCGTGAGCCATCTTATGAACTGTCGCCGCTCTTGGTCACATATCAGCTGTTGTTCTTTCTGAAGTTTGGTCAACCTGATGGACCTGACAAGTCGGTCAGACTGACCGCATCAACATGTCAACAGGTAAATTGTATCTCCTACAAAATCGTCTTAAAGAGAAGAAAAGAGGGGTATTGGCTGTCAGCTGGACATCCAAGCTGCTTCTTCAGTTGAAGAAGCAGCTTGGATAAGCAGCCAAAACATCTTTTCTTTACAACAATTTGTCCAGTTGACAGATTGAAACTTCGTCTCTTTGGATTAGACTGGACGACTGAGGGATTACACAGATATCAACACATGACATATTAGATCACCATGTTACCTCTTATTGTGTTGAAAATGCTATATTCACCGAAAACAACATATTAACATGTTCTCTAAGTTTCACTTTCAACTTTTGCTGCTCTGTACAAACAGACCGCTTAAGGTTCCCACTAAGACCCGGGTTCTGATCTGAGTTGAATCCAGCTGGGACGAGTTCTTCAACATCAAATGAAGATTTGGTGAGGAAGATTCAAACCGAGTCTGGGTTTGGTTCAGTTCTGAGTCTGGGTCTGAGGGAAAGAAAGAAATTAGGTTTCAATAAAAATCATCCAAATTTACACTTTGTACTGTTTGTTTATTCAAACTTGGTCTTTTTTTTGATTGTGCAATGACTTTGAAAACCAGATGTTGATGATCAGTTTCCAGATTTGCATCAGTCAGTGGCTCAGTGAGGGGTTAGAGAGATCGAACTCTTGCTGGACACTGCAGGCGATCATGTGCCAACACTCGACATGGAACAAATCAGATTATTAAATGTTTTACTATTAATCCTAGATTTTCCATATCTGGGACTATTTATTGAAGGTATTATTTCTGGTTGTGTAGATGTATTTACCAATATAAATGGTTTCTGTTTTTACGTTCAAAGGTTCTCAAACGTTTTACAAGCAGGTTCACCTCAGATTATATTTTGTTTCACACCCAAACTAGGACTAACCATGGTCTAAAAAGAGACTAAGCCCTGGATAAGATATTTCTAAAATAATGATTAACCCAAAGGAGGGACAAACATGAATCACTAATTAGCTTTGCATGTTAAAAGCAGCACGATCAGTCCAGACCTTCTGTTTGGTCCCGTTCCACTTGCTTCTGCTGCCTCTGCATTATTCATGTTTTTTCTGGCTCTTTGGCTCCTGCTCGTGTTAAGTTTTCAGTTTTGTATATGATTATTTTCTCCCCTACAGGATGTCGGTGCAGTTTTTATCAACAGGTTCACTGGGATTAGCTACTCTGGCTTTAAAAAAAATAAAAACATCAAATAGCTGCTTTTGGTTGAATCCGTAGACCAGGGGGTCACCAACATTTTTTGAAACCGAGGGCTACTTCGTGGTGTACCCAGTCATAGGAAGGGCTACCAGTTTGATTCGCTCTTCTGAAATGACAAATATGCTCAGTTTGGGCATCTTATCTCAAAAATGTAATTAGTTTATAGTTACAAGTTACTTCTCCCAAAAAGTAACTGAGTTACCATCTCAGTTACTTTTTGGGAGAAGTACTAGTTACAAGGCAAAGTAACTGTCATGATCTCTGCTTGCTCCTGCCTCCTGTGTCTCCTCCCCCTCCCTCACCTGCCTCCAGAGCTGGGCGGAGCCCTGGCTCCTCCCACACGCACCTGCAGCCCAAGGGCAACACACAGCTGCAGGAGGGATAAAAGGAGCCAGGACCAGCTCTCTCCAGGCCTGAGGTCACCCTCTGATCGTCACCGTGTGTCTGCGTGCTGCTCACATCTCTGTCCTCGTGTCTCTGCGTGCTTCCTGTCCGTGTCCTGCCTGAAACTGAAGTAATAGTAACGCGCCACGTTTTTACTGTCAATAACGGTAACAGGCGTTGGGACGCTGGGAAAAGTAATTAGTTAAATTACTCCGTTAGTGAAAAAAACAACACGTTAGTAACACCGTTATTGTTTTAACGCCGTTATTCCCAACACTGGTATAAATTATGTAATGTTAAAAAAAAATTACTTGCATATTTTTAAATAAATCCCTGTTGCCTTTTTCCTGATTTCTGGGTTTTTTTTTTTTCCTCTGGTCTCGCGAAAAAAAACCTGTTGTTTACCTGAAGCTTGCCTTTTATCTCAGGCCTTTCCTCCCGTCACGTCCCGGTGGTATACGGTCCTGGTGGGTTTTTCCGAGTCCTGGTGGTAGTTTGTCCCGGTGGTAGTTTACGTCCCGGTGGTAGTTTACGTCCCGGTGGTAGTTTACGTCCCGGTGGTAGTGTAGTCCCGGTGGTTAGTTACGTCCCGGTGGTAGTAGTTACGTCCCGGTGGTAGTTTTAGTCGGACTGTTTGGACACGTAGTGAAATGTCCCTCCCACATTGTGCTGGCTTTGCCATCGCCACAGTCGCCGCAGATGAGACACACGCAGGTTTATTTACAGTCGTGAAACATTCAGAGCTAATCTTCACAGCGCTCGCGAGCGGAGCACTGGGTTTTGTCATGCGACACAATACTGACCTTTGACCTGAGGAGGTCAGAGTTCACCTTAACTTTTCTAAACTTCATGTATAATGAATATATTTTTAAGATGTTGTCATTTTTAAATCTATATAAATGTAAGGGCAAATTAAAAAAATAGCAACAGAATAAAATAAAATTTTAGATGCAGCTCATTAGTGAGTTGTGCTATTTTTAGAAGCGGCCTGCGGGCGCCTCTTGTGGGCCTTGCGGGTGACCTGGTGCCCGCGGGCATAGGGTTGGTGACCCCCTGCCGTAGACTATATATAGAAAAAGCATATATCTAACCTGCTCGCCTCAGCGATCCAAACAGTCATGGCTGCACTTCCAGCTCCATCGACTCTGGATCCAAGTCACTTTACATTAGAAAACTGTTGCCCCTCTCTCCATAACTGCTGCTGTCAAACTCGTCATTTTTGGTCTTAAGATGTGTTCGTACTGACCTGCTCTACATGATCCTGGCATTTTTATTTCACTACTGCACCTTCAACTTATTAACATTAGTAAGAGACAAATCAGCTTCTTCTGTCCCTGAGGTCACTCTCTCTCTCTAGTGTTAGTAACAGTTTTGATTGACAGTATTGCTAAGCGTCCATCCCTGCTAAAAAAAACGGTTCCCGGCTGGAAGAGGCGTTACCCACCACAGCGACGCTCCAGATTTGGCTCTTTGATCGCTATGATTCTCGCAGTCAGATTTCCAAAATACTTAGCCTAGCTCCAAATTCGCCCCATAAGCCTCGATGAGCTTCATTTTGACTGGATCCAAATGTTCTGGGTGACGTCACAGTTAGTCCATTTTCTTTACACAGTCTGTGGTTGTGTCGTCAGGATTACACAATATGAGAATTGACTATAGATCTTAGAAAGCTGGAGAGTTCCGCTTTCTTCTTCTTGTGAAACAGGTCATGATTTTCTCCTTATATGTTCTTACTGGTATTATATTTTAGAAGAAAGAACCAGCTTCTCTTTTCTGCCTTGAAAAACCTGTTTTTAAAGGTCCTGTAATATGCAAAAATGATTCTTGAGCTTAAAGCCCGGTTATAGTGATTTTTTCTTCCTTAAAGACATAACTTCAGGTGCATTTTGTTTCATTTACAGATGTTTGATCAACCTTTTATTAATAATCTTGCTCAAACTCTTGCACCTTGTTCTCTGTCCCAGGCTGTATATAGTGTTTCTGATATCGACACTTTAAATGATGTGAAATTGATAAAAAAGCAAAAACATGATGTGCTCTGGTTAAATTTGCAGATGTAGCCTCTGTACCAGGCTCAGTCCCTCATGTCAATGTAATTAACACAAAAACACTGATTTCACTTTAGTTTGTGGTTTTATTTTCTACAGGTGACATTTCTGAGTCGTCAGTTAAGATTAAGCAAATTAAAAGTGTTTATCAAAAGCATTTGCATCGTTTCTCTTCAAACTATTCTGTCTCTCTGCATAATTACTGGACTATCATGACAATACACAAACTTACAGTACAAATTAAAAAATAAAACAATATCCATGTAAAAATACCTTCACAACTTATATATTGTTCGGCTTGATACAGGAAAGCACCGATATCGGACACCGGGGCTGATATTGAACATTTTGATGGATCAGATATCGGCTCAGTCAATATCTCATTTTGATCAATAAATTGTAATAAATAACAGTTACAAAACACATTTAGATTTTTACTTTACCATACGCTGTTTAGGTTTAAAGAACATAAATGATATTGTCCACCTCGGCTCTAGTATCGGTTGATATCGCCTTTTGGCAGATACTTAAAGCCAAAGTATCGACATCGGTATTGGAACAGAAAAAGCTGGATCGATGCAGGATTTCTTCTACACTCAGTCATGTGTTTGTCCCAGTGCTCAACAATAATCCACCATCGATGAAACTCCCGTAATTTCCCATAGTTTCTCCCAAGTTTGTAAATTACCGTTTCAATTCTGTGGGACTTTTCCACCGCTCCACAGCCAGAGTGAGGTTTGAGGTCGAGATTGTGTAACGACAACTGTAGGAGCTCTACAGTGAAACCAAGGCGGTCGTGGGCGAGGGCAATGAGGTTTTCTCGTCTGGGATGTCCAGGACAGCTGAGCTCGACCACATACCTACCTGGACATGGAGATTTTTTTATATGAAGCTCCTGCTATGCACTGGGTAAAAGAGTCCGACTATAGTCTAGGAGAGTCCAACTGTGGTCTGGGAGAATCCTGCTGTTCTTCTGGGAGAATCCGTCAGTTTTAGCTTTGTATCTGTTTGTCTTTCGGTTTCACAAAGGTGCACATGACATATTCTGTCATATAAAACACGATCAGCACAAATGTCCAGCTTAAAGGGCGAATAACATCCAAAACAGACCACGCCGCTGTTTTTTTATTTCACTATTTTGCCCCTAAATCAAGATATGAACATTAATAACGGGCCAGTCCAGTGCTGCTTTCTCCAGAGTCGCTCTCACTCGTGTCAGCAGCAGATTGACTGACAGCCTCGTTGTGAAGCGCAAGGGAAAAAAAAAGTGTAAATTTAGTGATGCAAACCTAGACACACCATGAAATAGTGTCTCCATATTCAGCATCGTTGGATACAGCAGTATTTAATGATGGTGAATATGAGAGAAACACACGTTCACATGATGAAGTCTGTAGTGTTTCTGCAGCTGATGCCTCTGTGCATCATCTCTGTCAGAGCAGAACCACAACATGGACTCGACACTGTTATAAAGAGGGATCCTGCAGGGTTATATTACTGAGCCTACAGGCTTATATTTACCCACTTCCGCTTTTTTGCAGAAATGCACCATAATGCAGCACATTTTCATACAGTTTGTCCCAAATAATTAAACTACATAAAACATAAAAACAACTCATCTACAGTAAATTATTTGGTGGTGGTTTGGTTTATTATGAAACAGCATAGACAATGCAGCAGTTTACAACATATCACTTTTGCTCTTTGCACAATGCTCTAGGTGTAAATACTATTTACTGTTGCACATTCTTCAGTGATACTGCCCCAGCTGCAGACTCTGAGCTCAGAACAGATCTGAGCAGAATTATGGACAACATCCTCTCCCCATCTCAACTCTACATGAACTCATCAAAACAGTGAAAATAACAGTGAAATAGAGAAAATCCTCAGTGGAAATCGAAACACCCACATGTTTGTTTGTTTGTTTGTTTGTTTTTGTTAACCCATTCTGCCTGAGTGTCCAGCCAAAGGGGAAAAAAGGACATGGTTTATAAAGAAAAAGCCAACGAGCGGCTGGTTAGTGCTGGTGTTAGAATGAAGATATCCCACCACAAAAAGACGAGACGTTAACCTGAAGGTCACAGTTTTGGACCAGTGACATTTCAGACATTTCAAACACTGAAGCAGAACTGTACTGTGGTTATTACAGTGACTGTCATAGATATTCTGGGCTAATGGTACTTTTTTGAGTAGAAACCTGTACTTAATTGAGTAAAATTCTAGCTGTATTATTGTGATGAGTTACATTTTAAATCATATAAGTTACTGAGCACAAGCCTCTGTTCTTTTCTGTACCACAAAGCATTATGGTAGACAAAAGCAGTCTGAAAATGTCTCAATTTCCCTCTTTTTGACTGATCAAGTTTTACATAAAAGTATGATCTAAAATGCTTCTAAAATTGCATTAAAAAGTCGTAACTAGCACTTTGAGAAGTATTTTTCTTGCTTACTTTTTACTTTTGCTTTCGTACAATTTTGCCAGCAGGACTTTAGAACATTATTAGTGAAGTAACTGTGCTTTTTTTTTTTACTAAAGTACAAATTTTCAGTACTTTTTCCATCACTGCCTTTTAGTAAAGCACATGGGCAGCTTTGGTTTCAGTAACAGCCTCCACCACATGTGATATCACGACATTTATGCAGAAATCAGCCTGGAAAACCAAAGCGAAGTTGTTGAGCACACATTTTAGTACAAAGCTAAAATTGCAGGTGATATTTTACTACTATGGGGGATTAGCTGCTAACACAAAACATATTTAGATCACTATGTTACCTTATATTATAATCCCGCTAATGAAACTACTGCACATCACATCAGGTTTGTCGTGTGGGAGCGCAGGTGACGTCGGCTTTAGCGTAATACAAATGTTAGTACAGTTAATATACAACAGGCCCTAAAGATAATACATTATCTCATACAGCTGTTATTCATTCTGCAGAAATAATTTTGTTCGACGTGAATCAAAATCAGTTCAGACACAGTTCCCAGCTTTAAATTTCACTTGTAATGCAGAAAGACCCAGGATGTAGACTCCAGCGGCTCCAGAAGTGTCCAGAAGTCTCCTCGTCCTTGTTCTCCAGACTGAGTGGGAGGCTGTGAATATGTGCCAGTGTTATATGCCCACGCTTCACAAAGACAAATGGCATTGTGATTTATATGTTGTTCTGAGGATTCCTAGATGTTTCACACAATACAGATGAAATGTAATGACGTTATAGTGCTCAGCTTTACTTTTTACAATTATTATGTATGTTTTTTCAGCTGTAAAACCCCTCACCACACACTTTATACACTTTTCTCACACAGGCATTAACATTTTCTCACATTTCTCTCTTGTTTAAACACAAAGTTCAAACCTTCGTCGGTGCCTTTGTCGGTGCAGAACGTTTCATCGACATTGTGGGTTTTGTCGGGGAGAAAACTTGCAAACATACAGCACTTCAGAGTCACACTGATCCAACATTTATGTAAATTTGTCTGACATTCTGTACTGTACAGGAGACACGGAGGAGACTGATGGACAATGGTCTACAGTCCCTCAGCCAATCAGGACGCAGAACACAATGGTCTACAGTCCCTCAGCCAATCAGGACACAGAACACAATGGTCTACAGTCCCTCAGCCAATCAGGACGCAGAACACAATGCACGTTCATATACTGCACAAAAAAATCTGCGAAACAGCGAGACCACGAAAGATGAACCTCAGTATAGTGAAGGACAGCTGGACTCCTAAAACAGACATTTTGCAGCACAAACAACAGGACACACTCAAACATGAATCAAATTAAATACATTTTGGAGAAAGCTGATGACAGAACGCTGTTATAAGAGATAGGACTCGGCTCTTTTATGAGATCCGATTCTTTTAGATCAGTTTATTTTAAAGAACCGTTCAAAAGACTAAATGTTTTATATGTATTTATAAGGCAGAACCCAACGTGAGAACTTAGTTTATCTACAAACTAATAACTAAGTCGTAACTGTTATTATGATCCCAAAATGTTTTCTTTCTTCAGGCTCAGACCTCTCACTCCTGCTCTGTTTCTGTGCTGATTCTTGCGTTAATCAGTGTAAAAAATGCACAAATTTGAATGAACAAGAAAATCCGGCTTCAAAGATTTTCCGAGTGTGAAAGTTTGCTCATGTCTAATCAGCTGTGACGTGACACTAACGACCACGAGATCTATCATTTAATTTAAAATCAGGATCTGAAACGACAAAGATTATTAAAACATTTCACACAAATCTTGAGTTTTTTAAACCTACTTTTTGACTTAAAACAAACACACTGTGGACATTAGCTCCCACAGCGAACTGATTAGACTCTGTGATGCCTTTGACAGCCTTGATATTTGAAGTTTTCTAAAAGTCTATGGGAAAAATGAGTAGAAATTTGACTTGTGGAACCAGAGCAGACTTCGAAATGGGCAGGACTGTTGAGCTCATTAGGTCCAAAACAATCGTAACAGTAGTGAACAACATAGGCAAAAAATCCTCCCGACAAAGTGTAGCTCAAGATCTGGAGATGGATCCTCCTCTGCTCCTGACAGGTTTCCCCAGTGACAGTGGAAGTTGGGTCAAACAAGTGTTTAAAATATGAATATAAATGATTACATGTAACAGCGTGATGCAACATGGAAAAGTAAAAGGTTTGCTGTAGATGTTGATACTGTAGTGATTCTGTAGTGATACGTAGTGACATTGTAGTGATACTGTAGTGACATTGTAGTGATACTGTAGTGATACTATATTGATACTGTAGTGACATTGTAGTGATACTGCAGTAATAATGTGATACTGTAGTTATACTGTAGTGTGATACTGTACTTATACTGTAGTGATACTGCAGTGATACTGCCTTTGACACTGTAGTGATTCTGTAGTGATACTGTAGTGATACTGTAGTTACACTGTGTAGAATTGTGATACTGTAGTTATACTGTAGTGATACTGTGGTTATACTGTAGTGATACTGCAGTGATACTGTAGTGATGTTGTAGTGACACTGTAGTTACACTGTGGTTATATTGTGATACTGTAGTGATACTGTAGTTACACAGTGGTTATATTGTGATACTGTAGTTATACTGTAGTGATATGGCAGTGATACTGTAGTGATACTGTGGTTATATTGTAGTGATACTGCAGTGATACTGTAGTGATATTGTAGTGATACTGTAGTGATACTGTAGTTGCAACACTGTGGTTATATTGTGTTACTGTAGTAATACTGTAGCTGATACTGTAGTGACTATTGTAGTGATACTGTAGTGACACTGTAGTGATACTGTAGTGATACTGTAGTGATACTGTAGTGATACTGTAGTGATTCTGTAGTGATACTGTAGTTATATTGTAGTAATACTGTAATTACACTGTGGTTATATTGTAGAGGCTAATTCACAAACAGCCGCCTCTGGTTGAAGGTTCACAGACGTCTTTGAGCACTCGTGTCTTCAAAAGTCCCAAAAGACTCCAGCAATTTCCATGTAGATTTGAGTATTCCCAAGATTTGGGAAATGTTTTTAATAACTTGGCTGATTCTACATTAAATGATGGGTCTCGTGGTATTTTCGTCACCTCAGAGCTGATTAGCCATGAGCAAACTTTCACACTTTTAATATTCATAATTTTCAGAAAGTCTTTGGGAAAAATAATGGACATTTTACTTGTGGAAGCAGGACGGTGTGAAGTCCACTGTTGTCTGTGTTCTTACTTTAAAATACAAAATGCCGTAATACAGTTATTTTCTTTTTGTCCAGACCAAGATCTAGTGACGTGACGTTCTGTCGGCTCTTGTGGACAGTTCATTTTAATGTGACTGTTGGAGCCGGATCTCTGATTTGTTAAAAGTGAATTTACTCGGTACTTGCCACAGTGGAAGTTTTAATAGACAAAACTCACATCCTTTCTGCATCTTCTAACCTGGTGCCAGTTTCCTGCCCCCTTTATACTGGAGTTTCCCCTCCAAACATCTAACCACACAGCGCCCCATAGAGGCTGGAGTCAGAATGGCTCCTGCACAGTACGGTCAGAGTACAGTTAACATACAGTACTATTACAGCAGTGATTACAATTTAATGCAGAATGTTTATTTCACAGTCATGAGTGTCTTTATCCGTCCCAAGGGAGTTTCCAGCCATTTTCATGTAATCCATTTTGTATTCCCTTTTTTGGTGATATTTTTCTTGGAGCTGGTCTGAATTTGTAACACATTAAATCTCAGTGGGAATTGCTTTTGGTCATTTTTCACCTCAATTCTGATTTGTGCATTGAGCTACAAACTTTCACACGTTAGCATATTGTTTCTTTTTCAGTCAGTCCTTTGGGAAAATATGACATTTTACTTGATGGAAGCAGGATGTGTAAATTCCACTGTGTCTGTGTTCATTACTTTAAATAAAGAATTTAGTGTTTATTTTCTTTGTCCCAGAATCAGATCTAGTGAAGTTAGTCCGTGTCGGCTCTTTGGACACTTCTTTAAATGTGAACTGTCGAGCAGTTGTTAAGTGAATTTTACTCGCTCAACTTTGCCCCACAGTGGAAGTTTTATAGACAAAACTTCCCTTCTTGATCTTCTAACTGGTTGCCAAGTTTCCTGCCCTCCTTTATACCTGGAGTTTAGCCCTGTAAAACATCTAAACCACAGCGCCCACATAGAGGCAGGCTAGTCAGATTAAATGGAGCTGCACAGTACGGTCAGAGTACAGTAAACATATAGACTATACAGCAGTTGATTACAGTCTTTTAATGCAGAATGTTTATTTCACAGTGCGCAGGAGTGTTGAGTGTTGTTTCCGTGTCAAGGGGAGTTTATTCCATTTTTTCAGAACCCGTCTCCATTTTGTGTATTGATTTTTTTGTGATATTTTTCTTGTGAGCTTGAACTTTGTACACAGCTTGGTCTCAGTGTGAATTGCTTTGGTCCCTTTTTACAGGCTTTTAATTCTCACTTTGTGCCCTCTGCTACTTTAACCACTGTAATAGTCTTAGCACCATGTTTCTTTCTTCAAGTCGTCAGTGTAAAATACGCAAGAATAATGACATTTTTCTTGATATTGCTTTATAGTGACATTTCACTGTAACAGGCTGCAGAATTGCATGTACTTGCTATGTATGTAGAAACTGGCTTTGTGTCACGTGAATCTTACATGAATCAGTTTGAAGCTGAAAGTATAGAACCGTGGGCAGATAAAGGTCCACTTCAGCCTCAAATGCAAAGCAGTACACAATTATTCAAACATGCATGAGGCAATCAAACTACAGCAACTAATGATGAGGGAGCAAATGAGGGAAAAAAGGTAATAAATAAAGATTCGTTTTACTTTTGATGTTTAACAGAAGGTAAGGTCTGGTGCACCTCTGCATTTGACCCGTCCTTCAGTAGCACTGGGAAACCTGTCAGAAGCAGTGGGACCCACCTCCAGATCTTGAGCTTGGTCTGGATTAACAGGAGCTGGATTTGAGCCTTGGTACACACTTCAGGTTGATGATAGAAGGCAGCCCGGGAGTTGAAGTCAGTAAAGTCTTGCTGTGAGGTAAAACGACTAACTACTCAACCACTGCGCCACAAGAAACAGTCAGATTTATTCCTTATATCTATTGCCAGCCTCAAACCCGTCTGGCCTTGGTGTTGCAAAAAAGTATGATTGTCGTGTGTGTCTTGGCGTGTGTGATGAGCATGTATTACATTGTGGGGATTAAAATCTGTGCACACGCTCACATCATGGGGACAAAAAAATCTAAATCATGGGGGTTAAAATCAAGTCTCCATGACGTAAATCCTTTGTAAACAGGCCAACGACATGGTTTAAAAATCAGAGGCCTGTACTACAAAACTTGATTAGAGGGTTCGTGAGGTAACTTAACCCTGATTTAGCAGTACTGTGAAGTTGGATCACTTTCTATCAAGGTAGATCTCTATGGTAGCATCCCCTGATCTCATAACTTACCTTATCCTGGATAAGTTCAGCCAGCTCCGTAGTACAAACCTCAGATTTGGGTTAAAACAAGTAGAAAGTAGTGGCTATAGTTAAGTTTAGGATCTGTCAAAATGAAGGTCAATGTACATTCCCTGAAAAAGCAAGAAAAAACCAACATGTGGTGGACATGTGTTTATGTGTGTGTGGTTGGAGTGGTCACATAATGTTGTCCCAAGCTTCATTTGACACGGTCGGCTCGTCTGGGGTGTCCCTGTGTGTCTCCAGTACAGCTGCCTTTGCAAGACTTTGGTCCAAAATCAACGTTTTAGACCAATTCTTAAACTGAATCTGGCCAGGATCCACCAAAAGACCAGGATCCAGAGAGGTACCAAGGTCAGGAGATGTACCAGGGTCCGGAGAGAGAGCAGAATCCCTGCCCTGTGTGCACTCCCCCCTCCAGACAAGAAGGCATGGCCAATAAGGGACATTATTTAGGCCTGAAAACATCAGGGACAGACAAGACAAAGACCCAGGTTAAGACCAAACCCGTGTCTGAAAAAACAGTAAAGTCCCAAAAGAAGAATCTAACGTCCCAAATTAATCGAGAAACTAAAGCCAAGAAGCTGGAACAGATTTACAAAAAAATTCCCCTCAGTCCCATTTGTGATGTTTATGACCCTCCCAGTTCAGAGCCGGAGTCTCCAGAAACTATCACCAACTGGGACTCATTACTCGGTACCAGTCCCCAAAGCTGCTCTGGCCAGGACCACCTCAAAGACCAGACTCCAGAAAGGTGCCAAAATCCAGACATAGAGCAGAATCCCAGTCCTAAGTACTCTGCCTCCTCCAGTCCAAGGATGGAATTAGATTTGTCTCTTCATGAATTCTACGACCAGGTTCCTAAAATAAAATCAAAATCAAATCAATCATCAAATCATCCAAATTTACACATTATACTGTTGTTTATTCAAACTTTGATCTTTCTTTTGATCGTGAATGTTGAAATTAACTAACACAATGACTTTGAAAACCAGATGTTGATGATCAGTTTCCAGATTTGCATCAGTCAGTGGCTCAGTGAGGGGTTAGAGAGATCGAACTCTGCTGGACACTGCAGGCGATCATGTGCCAACACTCTACATGCAACAAATTAGATAAATGTAAAAATTTGTTTCTTTTTATGTTTATTTATTTATTTTGAGCAGATGTATCAGGTACAGCTAGAGCACATTTCACAAATGAATCCATATATTAGGTCAAAAAGGAGTACAAAGAAGAAAACTTACATACTGTACATGCATACATATACATACACATGGACGCATTCAAATTCTATTCAAATGCAGTAAAAGGTCACTGACAATCATTTAGATAATGGTAAAGAAACAATAAGCATAAGTTGGAACCAATTAATCCTAGTCTCCTATATCTGGACTATTTTAATGAAGTATGATTTCCTAGTTGTAGATCTAGATGTATTTCTATAAATGGTTTCTATTGTTACGTTCAAAGGTTCTCAAATATTTTTTTCAAGCAGGTTCACTCCAGATTATATTTTGTTTATACCTCCAAATCTAAATCAGGACTATATCACACCCAAACTAGGACTAACCATGGTCCAGAAAGAGGCTAAGCCCTGGATAAGATATTTCTAAATAATGATTAACCCAAAGGAGGACAAACATGAATACTTTGTCTCTAAATAAAACAATTACTCAAACTGCTCGGGCCCTGTGTACCATCAGAACACACTCCACAGCTTGAGAAACACTGGTCTCATTTACACAGTAGTTATTTTGTTAAATAAAGGTTTAAACAGTCCCAAAAATGTCCTTCAGCCTATTTGCCCTGTTATCCTGATATATACTATGGAAGTACAGTTTCTTCAAGGTAAATACACTGGCCCCCACTAATTATCACTGCGTGTGAACAGCAGCATGATCAGTCCAGACCTTCTGTTTGGCCCGTCCACTTGGCTTCTGCTGCCTCTGCATTATTCATGTTTTTTCTAGCTCTTCGACTCCTGCTCGTATTAAGTAAGTTTTCAGTTTTATATACGACTATTTTCTCCCCTACAGGATGTGCAGTTTGCCCTGAGCGCTGCTTTGAAGTCTGCGCACAGAGGCGTCCCAGCTGTCCAAACAGGTACATGGGGATTTGTTACTTTGGATATTTAAAGAAAGAAAATCACCAAATGCATTCTAGCTGATTTTGGTTGCACTGTCAAGATTATACAATATGGTAATGATTTAGATGCCTTAGAGCTGGAGCTCCTCACTTTTTTTTTAAATAATGAATGTTGTTTTTTGTGCAGTGCATGTGACAAAATAAATGGCTAACTTGAAAGAGTCTGCTTCACTCGTCTTTCTGAAAAGCTGCTGCCTTTAAGCTGTGCTCCAAAAGTTCATGCATTTACTTTTTCAAACAGCGTTCATCCCTTGCTCACACTCTCAATTGTTCGGCCCTTCTGTTACAGTAACTACAGACCTGAAAGACGTCTGACAGAACAACAACAAGGCTGACAATCTGCAGCTCCAGTTCAGTGGCCACAGAAATTTCATATAATTAAATGTAACAAGAAGATTTCAGACCACTTCACCGGCACTGGTCTGCTGCAGCTCAGAGAGCCCACAGAAGTTTATACTGTGATGAGGTCTTTTCCAAAGGTAGGAAGTCAGAGCCTAAACCTGTTTAAATGAGCTGACTGCACACATCACATTAGCATCACATCAACATCACATCAACATCACATTAACATCACATCAACATCACAGCAACATCACATCAACATCACATCAACATCACAGCAACATCACATCAACATCACATCATCACAGCAACATCACAGCAGCATCACATCAACATCACATCAACATCACAGCAACATCACATCATCACAGCAACATCACAGCAGCATCACATCAACATCACATCAACATCACATCAGCATCACATCAACATCACATCAACATCACAGCAACATCACATCAACATCACATCAACATCACAGCAACATCACAGCAACATCACATCAGCATCACAACATCACAGCAACATCACAGCAACATCACATCAGCATCACAACATCACAGCAACATCACAGCAACATCACAGCAACATCACATCAGCATCACATCAACATCACATCAGCATCACATCAGTATCACATCAACATCACATCAGCATCACATCAACATCACATCAACATCACATCAACCTCACATCATCACAGCAACATCACATCAGCATCACATCAACATCACATCAACACAGCAACATCACATCAGCATCACATCAACATCACATCAACATCACATCAACCTCACATCAACATCACATCAGCATCACATCAACATCACAGCAACATCACATCAGCATCACATCAACATCACAGCAACATCACATCAACCTCACATCAACATCACATCAACATCACATCAACATCACATCAACATCACATCAACATCACATCAACATCACATCAGCATCACATCAGCATCACATCAACATCCCAGCAACATCACATCAACCTCACATCAACATCACATCAACATCACAGCAACATCACATCAACCTCACATCAACATCACATCAACATCACATCAGCATCACATCATCACAGCAACATCACATCAACCTCACATCAACATCACATCAACATCACATCAACCTCACATCAACATCACATCATCACATCACATCAACATCACAGCAACATCACATCAGCATCACATCAACATCACAGCAACACCATATCAACCTCACATCAACATCACATCAACACCATATCAACATCACATCAACATCACATCAACATCACATCATCACAGCAACATCACATCAGCATCACATCATCACAGCAACATCACAGCAACATCACAGCAACATCACAGCAACATCACATCAACATCACATCAGCATCACATCAACATCACATCAGCATCACATCAACATCACATCAACCTCACATCAACATCACATCAACACCATATCAACATCACATCAGCATCACATCAACATCACATCAACATCACAGCAACATCACATCATCACAGCAACATCACATCAACCTCACATCAACATCACAGCAACATCACATCATCACAGCAACATCACAGCAACATCACAGCAACATCACATCAACATCACATCAGCATCACATCAACATCACATCAGCATCACATCAACATCACATCAGCATCACAACATCACATCAACATCACATCAACATCACATCAATATCACATCAACATCACATCAACATCACATCAACATCACATCAACATCACAGCAACATCACATCAACCTCACATCAACATCACATCAACATCACATCAGCATCACATCANTCACATCACATCAACATCACATCAACATCACATCAACATCACATCAGCATCACATCAACATCACATCATCACAGCAACATCACATCATCACAGCAACATCACATCAACATCACATCAGCATCACATCAACATCACAGCAACATCACATCAACATCACATCAGCATCACAACATCACATCAATATCACATCAACATCACAGCAACATCACAGCAACATCACATGAGCACTCTGAGGAAGAGCACTCATGAACAGTCCAAACTGTCAGGTATGAAGACAATCTAAACCTAACTAAACTAAAAAAAAAAAAAATAATAATACTTTTTTTTGGCTAAAAAGTTGCATACTATGGCTTTAGTAATGATTTGATGTTATCTTAATGTGTGGGCAAAAGCAACGCATCTACAGTACAGATGGGGGGGAAGCAGTCGAAGCAGAGACTCCCAGACTTCCCTCACCCCAGACACTTCCTCCAGCTCCTGGTGTTCACAGGCCAGAGAGACATAGTCCCTCCAGTGTGTCCTGGGTCTTCCCCAGGGCCTCCTCCTGGTGGGACATGAACACCTCCCTAGGGAGGCATCCAGGAGGCAGCCTGAGCAGATGCCCGAGCCTCAGCTGCTCCTCTCGATGTGAAGGAGCAGCGACTCCATGTGCTCCTGGGGGTCTTCCCCAGGCCCTCTCTCCTGGGGGGACATGAAACACCTCCCTAGGGAGGCATCCAGGAGGCAGCCTGAGCAGAGATGCCCCGAGCCTCAGCTGCTCCTCGATCGGATGTGAAGGAGCAAGCGACTCTACTACGAGCCCCTCCCATTTGATCCTATCTCTAAGTGACCGCCCACCATCCTGCAGAGGAAGCCCATTTCGACCTCTTGTATCCGCGATCTAGTCCTTTCAGTCATGACCCAGAGCTCATGACTATAGGTGAGGGTAGAACGTAGATTGAGGTAAATCGAGAGCTTTTCCTTTCGACTCAGCTCCTTCTTTTCCACATCTACAGTACATTGTTGTCTTTATTTGTACTGACAATATAGATTTATTGTAAGTTAGTTAAGTGATACTTCTATGGTGTCCGTGGAAACAGTTAGAACTTTGTATAATATTACTTTTTCTCTTTGCACAATGCTCAAGGTGTAAATACTATTTACTGTTGCACATTCTTCAGTGATACTGCCCCAGCTGCAGACTCTGAGCTCAGAACAGATCTGAGCATAATTATTGACAACATCCTCGCGCCTCTCCCCATCTCAACTCTACATGAACTGCATTTTTTCTTTTTTTCATCAAAATAGCAAATCAAGAAATAAAAATCATAAAACCTACATGTTTCTTTGTTTTTTTTTTTCATTTTTTTTTTTTTAAGCCATTCTCACTGAATACTCTTCGTACTCCTCCTCTTCCTCCTTTTACCACATATTTCTTCACAAACACATCTCTTTACCATTTCTAAAGCACACGGCTCGTTGCTTGTTGGTCAACTCTCTTGGTTTGTTTTGCAAAGGGCACAAAGGTCATGGTTTATGAAGAAAAAGCCAACACGAGCAGCTGCTTAGCGCTAACGAGTGACCGTGATGGCTGGGCGTCTTAGAAGAGAGGGACAGAAGAAATATTTTTCACAGTTGCTTTGGCGCTGCTCTGAGTCTCCCCTCCCTTTGCTCCCCACGTTAAGTCACTCCCCCTTCAGAGCACGATCACAACACAATCAGCGTGCATTCTGCTAATGAAAATACTACACGCCGCATTATGTTTGGTGTTCGGTTTTGTCTTGTGTTTTTGTATATTTATGGAAAATTGTCGTTTGGAGGCATGTTTGATGTAGACGTGTGGGCTGAGCTTTGGACAGAATCTTACAGTTTACTTACTTACAGCTTAAGGAGGGTTCAAAAAGGGCAGTAGAGTAGTGGTAGAGATCGCTAAATTACTGAAACATGCATGGATGGCATTTAAAACCTCTTACGGTGTGTTTTTAAGAATGGAACAATGTTATAACATGGTAGATAGCTACAAAAAAATCAGTTTTGGAGAATACCCCATCTTTAAGTTAATTTCCTATTCATTTTTGATACAATTGTCTGCTGTTTCTTACATTACGTGTTCAAAATGCATTTTACTATTTGGACAAACCATTGAAAACATTAAGTATTACCCCACTGCTTCAAACCACGGCCACCAAAATGTCCAAAACTGTCCAAAACTGTCCAAAACTGTCCAAAACTGTGCGCCGCTTCCTAGGACCAGTGCATTTCCACGCACTATGTGACATCACACATGACTGCCCTGATTATAACCAGGTGTTTCTGTTTCTGACTGCAGGAGCATTGAAGGATGGGTCAAATGCAGATGAATAAAATACTTTATTATTACATTTAGACATTGTGCTGCAAGCTGGATATTTGCAAGGTTTGTGTTTTCAAAGTAGGGCTGAATGATGACGGGAAAAATGTCGAATTGGTCTTTCTGACAAGCACTGTGGATGGATTCTGTTCACCGTTTCAAAGTAACACAAGAATCACATTTCAGAACATGTTTGTACAGATCTAAACTACAGTTTTATGCAGAATAAAACTGGATATTTTGTTGTTTGTGAAGGAAATGATGGCGTCGTCTTTGTGATTTGCTAATTACCTCCATTCAGATTGTGATTTTGATTTGAGTGCAATTAGCCTTTTAAATCTATTTCAAACTCACAAAAATCCAGTTTGTATGGAGCCAGACTCACCAGACACATCTTTTATCTTGGATGCGAGGGCGACTTCTCTGGACCAATCTCAAATTTCCAAACAGATTCCTTTGGTCTTGTTTTCTTCTAAATAGTTTTCATCCATACATCCATTTTCTTCCTCTTATCTGGGGCTGGGTCACGGGGGCAGCAGTCTAAACAGGGGCTCCCAGACTTCCCTCACCCCAGACATGTCCTCCAGCTCCTCCGGTGGGACCCCAAGGTGTTCCCAGGCCAGAGAGTCTTAGTCCCTCTAGTGTGTTCTGGAGGGATTATGATACCTCCTGGACGCCTCCCTAGATGGCCCGAGCCACTTCAGCTCCTCCCGTGTGACTGAGCTCTTCACCCTATCTCTAAGGGAGCAAGGGAGCGTCCAATGAGGAAGCTCATTTCAGCCACTTGTATCCACGATCTTGTCCTTTCGGTCATTACCCAGAGCTCATAACGATAGGTGAGTGTAGTTCTTTATGTAACAGACCTATTTGTTTCAACTGCTTGTCGTTGTCATCCACAGAAGAGTCACGTGATGTTGCTGTGATGTTTCTTATCGGCCAAAACAATAGAGACAGAAGACAAAAAACGCCATTGATCGATAAAAGAGGCAATAGAAATCTGTAACCGTGCTCATAACGCACTAAACCGAGACGAGGGGCTGTTCTTGCTTTCCCACGCTTGAGTTACTGTGCTAAAGAATTTGGACTGCAGAGGGCGCTGTTGTTCTAAATGAGCAGACTTTTTAAAGAAGTTGACTAAGTGAGTGTGACGTCACCCATCGCGTTTGGCTCCAGTCAAATGAAGCTCATCGAGGCGAGAGCAGGTAGAGGAGGAATCTCAGAAAGACGGCAACTGATTTGTCTGTTATTTATGTTCATATCTTGAATTTTGGAATAAAAACACCAGTACCATGTGGAGTGAATCAACAGGAACATTTTAAGACTAAAATGATGAGTCTGCAGGATTAGACTTAATACTCAATACCAATATCACAATGATAATAATAATAAAAACTTTATTTAGACAGTAAAACGTCATTTTTTTCATAGTTTTTTCTTTTTATGTGGCCTTATATCTGTGTGTAGTAGCTGCAGAGGAAGCCGTGAAAACCAAGAGTCTGAGCTCACTCATTTCTCAACGGAATTTTTGGAAGCATTGCTCTAAAATTGTTTAGCGTTTGATAAGCGCCTGTGTGCAGAGAGTCCTGTTTCCACACCAGTCTGTTCTGGTCAGCCTGGTGCTGGTCCAGATCGATATGTGGCTTTTCCCAGGTTAACAGTGCGCAGTGGTCTTGTTTGAGTGTTTCTTTTACATTTTAGTCTGTGGACAAAAACACAAAATTTAGTGACCAGCGAAAGACAAAGTGTGGTCCCCCGCAGTGTCCAGAGAGCTTGTGTCTGATTTCAGGTGGACTTTGCCTATATTGTTGGCGAATAATGATGTTTAAGGTGCATTACATTGAATAAAATGTATATTAGCTGTTTCACGTTCTGAATAATGTGACTCTATTTGAATTTTACATGTGATCTGAAGTCAGAAAGTCAGATTTGGGCCAACTTCACCTACAATATCCTCCATGTGGATCGTTTTCAGAGGGTATTAACCGCTAAGACATAACATATTTAGATCACCGTGTTACTTTTATTATTTTGAAACTCTCTCCTCTTCCTTTGCTCTCCACGTTAAGTCACTCCCCCTTCAGAGCGCAAATGAAACTACTGCATATCGCATCAGGTTTGTGAAGTTGTAGGGTAATCTTTTGTGTGCAACTAACCGTAAGGAAGGTTCGAACAGGGCCCAGAAGAGATCGCTAAGTTACTCAAACATGCATGGATCACATCTAAAACCTCTGCAGGCATGTTTTTGATGAGGGAACAATGTTGTAATGTGGTAAAAAAGTAGATTTTTCCATAACACCCCCTCTTGAAACACGCTTATGTGCTGCTTGCGTGTCACCTTGTATTGTGTTCGTGTTTGCAGATGGGCGTGTGGCGTTAGCGCAGCAGTGAGCGGCTCTGAAGCGTGCCGTTTCCCCCATCACACTCTCGGCGGTCTCATGTCTGCAGACTGTAATGTGAGAGGAGCTGTGCTAAAAGCCTGGCATCTACACTACTGTACAGAAAGAAAGAAAACCCCAAAAAAACATGGCCGCCATCCAAAATGAAACTACACTTAGATGAGTGCGTGGGGCTTTTGGCTGCTCTTCACTACCTCATCATCATCTGCATATTGATCGTGAAAGTAAATGTGGAAATTGTTATTTATAGTAGAGCTTAAAGGGCCTTATTAAGCTACGTTCTGACCTATGTTCTAATGTTGTTTCCTCGTCACAAACAGACCTGGAGTGGTGTTTTTTTGATTCATTCACACATCAGGCTTAAATGAAATAAAACACAACTCCAGTTCTGTTTTTGAGGAAATAACGGCATTAAAACACGACTTCAAGCTCATGAGAGTCCATTTTGTGTGATATAAGACATTTAATGGAGGAAGGGAGTTGAAAAATGTACTGAGGTGCTCTTATTCAGTTGCTTTTAGACAGAAAACTATACTTTGCAGTGAATTCACATGGCTGGATTCACTGACATAAGTAACCTGTATAAAAACATATAAACACAGAGGGCAAAAAGTCAAGTTAAGAAGTTAAAACGCAGTGTTCAGAGTCATAATGCTTGTGGAGTGAATGAAAACTGGTGAACAGAGGGGGCAGGAGGACACGCTCTGAGCAGAGAGGGTGTTGTGGGTCAGAGACATATAATCTATATATAAATGGACATAGCTGAACCTCTGGCTGCCAAATAAGAAGAAGTGAACATGGCCGTGCTTTCGGCTCCATCGACTCTGGCTCCACTTCACTTCTACTGAAAAATGGTGGCCGATGGTGGTTTGGTGGTTTGTATTAACCCCCTACATGATCCCGGTGTTTCGCTATTGTGTCTGTAAATCAAGATATGAACATTAGTAACAGATTAATTAGGCGCCTTCTTTCCCGAGGTCGCTCCTGCCAGCCTTACTAACAGGTTTGATTGACAGCGTTGCTAATCGCCCGCTCCCTGCTAAACCAGCGGTGCAGACGGGACGGGGCGTTACCTTCAACAGGGCAGGAGCCGAACGCTACGGGTGACACTCCCTTAGCCCACTTCTTCATACAGTCTGTGGTCAGAGAGGATCTTTTTAGTTGTTTTTGCTCTGAGTACACCTCCTCCAGGCTGAGCAGCTTTGGGCCCAGGCAGCTGGAGGACACAGTCACAGCCTGTCTTAAGATTTTATTTGAGTGCATGTGTTTTAATTGCAAAAAAAAATATCTCGAGAAACACACATTCAAACTGTGAGCAGAGTCGCCTTTGCACAGATCTGCACAGACGCATTCGTGCCTTCAGGAAGAAGCAGTATCTTATATTATGCCACAACATTCCAGGCAACGCTGTAACATACGTCATGGAGAAAAGCCAATGACAGACCCTCCGCCAGAAAGGTTACATAGTGCATCTTTAAAGAGGAGAAATTATGCAAAATCGACTTTTTGAAGCCTTCTCCTGGTTATAACGTTGTTCCCTCTTCAACAAAAATGCCTTAAGTGGCTTTAAAAATATATATAATCTATGTATGTCTGAGTAATTTAGCGATCTCTGCCCTATTCGACCCTTTTTACAGTTAGCTGTTAGATTCTGTCCGAAGCTCCGCCCACAAGCTCCCACACAACCATTTTTCATGATTATATAAAAGCACGACGCAGAACAATACACTACAACTTCACAAACCTGATGCGATGTGCTGTGGTTTTTATTTCTTGGATGTACGCTGTGTTGTGATAGTGCTCTGTAGGGGGAGTGACTTAACACAGAGAGCAAAAAGGTTTATTTTATACATTCATTTAGCTTTAAAAAATCTATTCACGTGGCAGATTAATCCCAAAACAAATTTATATATTGAATTTTTGTTATCTGTTAAATGCCTCGGCCAGATAAACATTCCTCGTCGTCGTGGCAACAGATGAAATTGCATCGCGGGGATGAAGAGAGAACACGGCAGTGAAAGGGCCCGGTTGGGTGGGAGTGGGATTACGGCTGTGTGCGGCGGGAGGCTGTGGATTAAAGGCACTCTCAGGATTGCAGTGACAGGTGAGCCGTGTGCAGGGGCAGATTGGACAGGACAGGTGCAAAGGTCGAGCCAAACGCTGCCGGGTTTGTGCCTTAAAGCCTGACATTTATATACCACCACCACCACCACCACCACAGATTACATTCATCTAAGTCTCTGTGCCAGACAAAAGACATCTTAAAATAGGAAATTCACCATGTCATTTGGATCGTTTTAGTGCTCAGATGTTCTTCACTACATCGTTATCAGAACTGCTGTCATTTTAGCCTGAATATAATACAAACTAAAATGGTAAAAGGTAAAAGGTCACACTTTTATCTAGCGCTTTTCCACCTTCAACACACTTATTTATCTGTGAGAGCTGGAATCACACCACCAACCTGCGTGTCAGCCGATAAAACCGCTCAACCACTGATGTTTATGCTGAAAGTGGGACTCAAACCATCAACTTTCGGATCAGTGCGTGAGCTACAGTCGCCCTCAGACAAGATTTATTTTTGTCTTTTTATTCCTTGAAAATTCCAGGATAGTTCTTTTGTTCTTTTCTTGTTACAAACTGCTCTTTCCCTGACGTAGCATCCCCAAGCTCCACCTCTAGACACTGTAACAAATGCTTTTCGGACGCACTCTGCCTGCCTGGGTTTGCTCTTCTTCTAACAATCGAATCCTTAAATTTCACGATAGCTGATCCCTGACCGCAGCTCTGTCCTCGTATTGTGTCTGTGGCTCATTAGCTTCTTCGGATCAGCATGTTCAGAACGGCTCTGCTGAGAGGACAGTCCCGGCTCAGATGATGGAGGAGCTCTTAATGAGACCTGTGGACCATGTATTGGGATGACAGGTTGAAAGCATCATTCTAGCTTAGCGCACAAAGTTACAGCGTGTTCAAACTAAACTCGCAGTAGGATAAATCTTTGCAGGTGCTGACCTCGACACTTGGGGCTGGGTTCCTGAGCTCCTGGCAGGTGATACCAAATGCAGAGTAAGATGTTGTTTGCATAGACTGTATATATAAATGACAGTAGCTAACCTGCTAGCTGCTGCGTTCCAAATAGCAAGTGAGCATGTTTGCACTTCTGGCTCTATCGACTGGCTCTAATTCACTTTACATTGAAAAACTGTGGGCCCTCTCTCTGTAACGGCTGCAGTGAGCCTCATCATTTCAGTCTTAAATGTTTGTATTAACCAGCTCAACAACATCCTGGGGTTTTTATTTCGCTATTTTGTCCATCATCAGGTGATGGGTTTAAACTCATCACTGTTTCTCTATAAATAAAAAGTGGGTTGGACATCACTGTTAGAAGAACAGGTCTGTATGAAGTTTATCTATAAGGGACGACCTCAAAAACTGCCAGAACACCTCACCTGCTCGATAATCATTGATACTGGAACATTTAACACCAGATCACATGATGCATCAGGCTGAGGACGAACTGCACCAGAACTGAGACGGGAAAGAGACTTTTAGCAGTTTTGCTTCAGAAAAATGGAAAAAACTCCAAGGAAAAGCAAAACTGGACACACTGGTGAGTCAGTTACAGTTTGATGATCTATAACAGACTTTTACTCACACCTGCTCCTGTTTTTGATGTTTTTTTTATATGGATTTACTTGTTTTGATTGTTTTTCAGTTTGTGTTGTATTTTGGACAGGGCGCCCATGAAAAAGAGCCCGAGTGGGTCCCCCTGTAGAAATAACATTAGTAACAGACAAATCTGCTGCCTTCTTTACCCCGAGGTCACTCCCGCTCTTGTTAGCAACAGGTTTGATTGACAGCGTTGCAAAGCTCCCGCTCACTACTAAACCAGCGGTGTGGACGAGAAGGGGAATTACTTTCAACATCCTCGCTCCTGATTGGCTCTTTGGTTGCTATGATACTTGCGGGTGGAATTCCAGATGTATAACTCAGCTCCAAATCGTCCCTATAACTGCGAGATCGTGTCTTTGTCATGATCCCTGTTTGTTCCTGGCTCATGTTGCTCTTTCCCTCCGTCACCTGCCTGATCCTGGAGATGGGCGGGGTTCCTGGCTCCTCCTGCCTGAACGTTATGACAGTCTTATGCTATTCACTATACAGTATCCAGGCTTTGTTCACATTTCACATAATTCGATTTGAGATTTTACTGCAAATTGTAGTTTTTTTGTTGGGTTTTTTTCTATTTCTAGTTTTTTCTCTAGGTTTAAGTTCCTGGGCTGCAGATATGACATACACAGAGGAAATTCCACATTGTTCTATTTTGCTACATACATGTTTAAATTGTGTCTGCATTTTGGACAGACATTTCTGTGTTAATGAAACAGGTAGAAGTACTTCATTTTAAAACTCACCGTTACTTCCTGCATTTTGTAATTTCCCCCCAGCATCCCACCAAACCCTGTCAGAACATGTCAGATGCACTTTAAACTGCACTAAGCACTAAGATTTCAGGTGGAGGTTCTGACACTTAGAGATGTTACAGCTTGAAATGTTCCACTGTATGACATTAAACTTGCTGTGTCCAAGGAGACGAGCAGCACCAGGCCAAGTTACAGGTCAGATCTGTGTTTAACATCTCCATGGAGACAACCAGGTGATGAACCTTTCACCAGAAAACTGCATTTTTAAGTTCATGTGTGGAAGGGTGGGTAGAATTATACTTCAAATGTCATAAGATTTTGTATTTCAGATTTCATAAGATGAGGCAGACATGAAATCAAATATTGTTTTACTGATAACAAGTACTTTTAGTTACAGAAGGATTGTACTTGACGGTCAAGTTGTTGAAGATGAATGTCTGAATGTCTGAAGATGAATAGACTTTAAAGCAGCTCTGTGTGAACAAGTCTCTCCATGAACCAAAGAACATCTCCCACATGTTGGAGCCACATGAACATCTCACACTCTGAGGACTTCAGGGACCGACTCCTGCTGGTCCAGAGTCAGGACTAAACCTGGAGAATCAGAGTTTCAGTTTTGTTCAGCTAAAACCTGGAACATTCTCCCTGAAGATGTGAGACAGACTCGACTTTGACATTAAATCCAGGCTCAAACTGTTCTATTTAGCTGCTGTGACTGAAAGATTTTTGTTCGTTTTTCTCTTGTAACGTTAATTTTACGATGATTATTTATGTTCTGATTTGTTGTATTGTGATTTGAAAGTCTTTCTCATTGTGTAAAGTTGTGTAAACTCACACCAAACCCTCGATGCATCCGTCCCCTCATCCATTCACACGTTAACAATCTTTAATATGTTGCCTTTTGTCTCAGTTTTTCCAGAGCCGGGGCCTGTTATTACGACAACAATACCAGGGCAGAGCAGAGGTATCAAAATCAATAACAGGAAATTCTCTCTCAGTTTCCTCGTGATGACAGAGGAGCACAAAAGAAATATGTGCAGTAGAGAAATGATGCTTTTTATGTAGAAGGAGAAGCCATTTGTGAACCAGGGACAGGCAGACGGAGCAGTGGAGACGCACACGCCTGAGAAACACCGCCATGTCTCAATTCGACGGTTGCAAACTTCAAAGCACCGTTTGAAGGACCTGGCTGATGAAGGTGCTCCTCCGTGTTTCCTCCGTCGACTCCAAAGGCCTCGCCGAAATGGGACAGGCCAACGCCACGGAGCATACGTCAACCGATGTCTGTGTGCGTCTGTTACATCACCCAGCAACTGAGACGGCCGCTGACGAAGGAGCTAAACGTTTAAAATGGACTCTGAAATAATTATAGTTTTGCTTTTAATTACTTGTTATTTACTTGAAGAAGAGTCAAGGTATGATGCCTTTATTTCAGTTTAGATTGAAGGAAGTAAAGAATGAATCTTTCCCTTTGAATATCAATAGATAAATATAACATTATAGGTGATTTATTCCCAGTTGTAGCTAGTATTACATAACATCCATTTTCTTCCTCTTATCCAGGTCCGGGTCGCGGGGGCAGCAGTCTAAACAGGGACTCCCAGACTTCCCTCACCCCAGACACGTCCTCCAGCTCCTCTGATGGGACCCCAAGGCGTTCCCAGGCCAGAGAGACATAGTCCCTCCAGTGTGTCCTGGGTCTTCCCCGGGGCCTCCTCCTGGTGGGACATGAACACCTCCCTAGGGAGACATCCAGGAGGCATCCTGAGCAGATGCCGGAGCCACTTCAGCTGGTTCCTCTCAATGTGGAGGAGCCACTGCTCCTCCACATTGAGAGGAACATGATTTTGTGGCTCTACTCCGAGCTCCTCCTGTGTGACCGAGCTCCTCACCCTGTGTCTAAGGGCCCAGACACCCTGCAGAGGAAACTCATTTCGGCCGCTTGTTTCCACGATCTTGTCCTTTCAGTCATGACCCAGAGCTCATGACCAGAGGTGAGTGTAGAACGTGGACTGAGGTAAATCCAGAGCTTTGCCTTTCGACTCAGCTCCTTCTTCACCACAACAGACGATACAGCGACACATCACTGCAGACGCTGCACCGATCCAACTGTCAATCTCATGCTCCATCCTTCCCTCACTCGTGAATAAGACCCTGAGATACATAAACTCCTCCACTTGAGGCAGAGACTCTCCACCCACTCGAAGAGGGCAAACCACCTTTTTCCGGTCGAGAACCATGGCCTCAGATTTGGAAGAGCTGATTCTCATCCCAGCCACTTCACATTCGGCTGCAAACCTTCTCAGTGCTGCAGGTCCTGGCTCGAAGAAGCATCAGGACAATATCATCTGCAAACAGCAGAGATGAGACTGTCAATCAACCGTCAAACCAAACCAGACCCTCTCCAGCCCCTGACTGCGCCTAGAAATTCTGTCCATAAATATAATGAACAGAACCAGTGACAAAGGGCAGCCCTGTTGGATCCAACATGCACCGGGAACAGATCTGACTCACTTATGGCAGTAAGTCAGACCAGTTATTTAATGTCCTGTAACTTTAAATTATAAATCAGATGTTACGTCCCGACAGTTACTCTTTAAGTTACTCCCAAATATTTTTTTTTATGTTTTTACTGTTTTTACATGTCTCTTATCCAGGGAGCGGTTTCATTGTATTGAATTTAGTGGTGAATCGTAGTATACAAATCTCTACTACTGCATTATCTCTATATTACTATGAAATATACTTAGGCCAAGGCCGAGTAGGTCGTGGGCTCTCAATGTTCCTGCAGAATATGAACAACAAACCCATCTGTCTAAAACTATTGGAGATTGAAACTAAAAATGCGAAAGGACGAGTATATTTAGAACATTTTTGTTGCTCTACTGTGAGTGGAAATGTGGTGAATATATCAGTCTGGCTCGAGTCCACTCAAATGTCCAAAACCATCATTATGTGGCGCAGGCTCTCCAAAAGCTTTCTTTAACTCCCGGCCTCCATTTTGTTATTTCCATTGAAGAAATTCCAGGATTTTAAAATTTTAATCATACCGGCTGGCATGAAGGACGACCGTAATTCAGTGTTTTTGTAGCTAAATCGAGCCAAGCAAACGATAGCTGGTCATTTTCAGGGTTTTCAATTAATTTTTATCAGAATTATCCAAAAATGTAATTCACAAAATGTTAATGTTACAGTGTTTGACATTGTTGGTGAGTGTTTGGTTGTTGCCAATAGGGTTTTTGGTCAGGAAAGGCATCTGGGTCAACTGTGGCTCAGATGGTAGAGCAGCCATGTTATTATGGAAGAGTGACTGTTCCCAGCTCTGACGAGGGGATACTACCATTGGGCAAGACATTTCCCCCATTGATTTTGACTTTAAACTTACCTGTGCACATGGTGTTTTAATATATTTATATTTTACATTGTTCCTACTCATTTTCTGGCAACTTTAGAGCGAATTAAGTAAAAAAAATGAAGCTTTCTGGTCAAAAACTGCAAAAAAAAACCTGAATGTATGTGGCTAATGCGATTTCAAGTAGTTGGTGACATCACATTAGACTGTCCAGCCAGGTGTTTCTGATTACACCTGACTACTGGGGTGGAGTTTGCATTGTGGGTAATTGTTACACCAGTCACACTGTTCTTATACGCCTCGCTCTGCAATAACAATACGCAAAACACAGCACGTTAACTCTGGAAATCTTTTGTTTCCCGGTCCAAACGCCCGCTCCCACAAAGCCCGTCGAGTTACAAAGCCGGCCTCAGTCTCATATAATTGTCGGTGGCCTGACGCTCTGATGAAATCTATTGAAAGCGGCTCAAATGCCCGGTACCTTTGCTTTGCTAAATACTAATTAGCCTCCGCGCAGCCTTCTCATCTCCACCGGCCCCGTGCCATTTCTCCCATTGTCACAGAGAGATTTGAACGTCGCCCCGAGCAACAAAGTCTGGCTCACTTTGGGTGGTTTTAATTAGTGCGCTCACATTTACGCCGAACAAAGAATTCTGGGAACAATCTGGATATGAACATGATTTTGTGGGGAATTTGAGGTGAGCGAAAAGATAAAAGTGTTTCCTCTTACGACAGGAGAAGAGAAGAAGAGAAAGAACGGTCTACCTGGGATTCAGAAAAAACACTTCAACACTTTACAACGAGTCCATGAGGTCAAATAGTGTGATTGACAGGTGGATTAGCCAATCAGGGGCAAGCATGGTCTGTCTTTCTATGGCTGCTAATGAGGAAAAAAGTAAGGAAAAAAATCACAGTGGATTGAAAAACATGGCGGATTTGTGCAGAATCAGTCGACGTAGCACAAAACTGTTAATCTGAGGCGAGGAAATGTGATTCTGTTCAAAATGACGGCTGACCAATGAGATCCTTAGTTTCACACGTTTCACTGATCTACACAAATGTGATTGGATGGTCGTGTTTGGTTCTGACTTGAGGCACAGAGGGAACATTCATTAAGTAATAATTAATTCAGTATAAATTCACTTGTGTCCATAGTCGCCCTGGGACAGACTGACAGAAGGTGAGGCTGACAATTTGCACCATTGACACTGCACAAAACTGCTCATTTACACCTGCTACATATATGTTTATGTACTCAAGGCAGATGAAGTGTCTTGCCCAAAGACACAACAGTATGTTCTCAAGTCAGATCAAGCACCACAGAAAAACACAAAAAACAAAACATGAAACGATTTGTACTATAAAGTTATTTTCTATTTAATTTTGCAATTTTATTATTATTTTTTTAACTCAAAATCACTTTTACAGCTGAAATCCTGAAGAGATGCGGTGAGGCACAGGCCGTTCGTGCCTCACTTCTTCTGACTGTGCTGTAGCAGTGACGCTGCTGCTTTAAGGCTGTGAAAAGGGGTGAGGCATGTAGTTACCCTGCCTCATGTTAGGGGGCGCTCGTGAGCCCAGGGATTCTTGTAACTCGTGGGGCAGCAGAATAGTGACAACAAGCTACAATTTAGAGTCAAGTCAAGTTTAACAATCAATTCACTTTTTTCTTCTTGTCTGTTCTACTTTTTAAATGGAGGAAGATACATATTAAAGCTCAGTTTTCTAAACTGGACTTTGGGTCGAAGCAGGAGGTTAGAATTAAAGGACCAACGCTAAAGGAGCTAAAGGAGCTAAAGGAGCTAAAGGAGCTAAAGGAGCTAAAGGGTTTGCTCCAGACGACGGGACAAAGACTCGCTCTTTTCAAACACAGTGGGACCAAATGTAAGAAATTTAATGATTCAATCCACTGAAAATTGGGGAAACAGAATAAGGATAAAAATAAGAAAATAAGAAAACCAGCTTTTATTTCATACTATTAGAGATATTTCATACGGAACTTTTATTTTGAAATTCTTTTTTATTCTGGCCCCAAGTCACTGGGAGAGAAACTCACCGACTCCTGGTTTATATGTTTGTAAATCTGACGACATCAGAGCCTCATGAACCTCACACACGACACTGAGCTGGAATCAAACCTCTGACCTTTGGGTTGATGGGTGAAGAATCTGACCACAGAGGCCTTTACAATTTTTAATTTGAAACTAGCCATTACTCCAGCCTGACACGACACTGAGCCCAGTCTCACGTCAAAACTCAGCTGCTCACATATTTTACGAAGTATTCCAATTACTTTTTCTTTCATAAAACTCCCGAAAAAGTAAAAGTTCTTTGTTTCTTATTACACATTTGCATACATATGAAAGTTTGTTCTAACAATGTGCAGTAATACGCAGCACTGAAATGACGCTTGTAGCTTTTAATGAACTGTCACATTTAATTGAGAAAACAGAGTGAGTTTGTGTTGAATTCTGCTCCATCTGGACTAAAACAATCACACTTTTCACCAGTGCACAAGAACACGGAGAAGGAGAGATTAAAATGCAGATAATGATTAGGTAATTATGTAAGGTATAGACTTAAATGAGGACGCACATCATCCTCCTCCCAGCACCTCGTTATAATGATGCATATTATGAGTCTTAAAGCATTCTGGGACATTGTTAAACCTTTGAAAGTGCTGCTTTTCTGTGATAGGATGTAACTTTCTGTAGGTTGCACATCACCTTCCATAAAACCACACTCTGGAACATTCTCCATGGAGCCATATAGTGGAATATTACAGCCAACAGGCCAAAGATTGAGGCCAAATTTCCTCGTCAGATCCTGATCTCGTCAGATCTCAGAAGCCGGGCCTAGTTCGGACTTAGACAGGAGACTGCTGCGAATCCCAGGTGCCACAGTGGGGCGCTAGTGGCAAAAACATGTGTCATTGTGTCCTTAGGCAAGACACTTTACCTGCGTTGCCTAGTTTGAAAGTGGTGTGTGATTGATTTGATTTAAACGTATTATAGTGTCTTGCATACAAAGGATCCCGAGCCCTTTAACAGGTTTATAAGACGCTTTTAACAAAAATACAAGAGTCCAGACGTGATACAACCAAAAACAACAATAAACTCATTTAAACAAACTTCTTCCAGGTTTTACATAGAAATGATGCAACTTATAAACATTAGAATTAAACAATTTCATCTGTCGTCATCTCACCAGAACATTTCAGCGCTCTGGGAGAACATTTCATCAAATAAAAATGTATAAATTCATCATAAAATGAACAATACTACAAAAAATGATCTTCACTTTCTATTTCTCCAACTCACATAAACCACAAAGTCTTTTCTTCTTCAGGGGTTTGAGAAAATCTCCCAGTTTCTAAAGTCAGAGGAAGGATCCTGTCTGAAACTGAGCCTCGATGATCTTTGCTTCCGGCTCAGATTTACTCATAAAACTCAGTCTTAAACGTGTCTTTTAAGTGAAAATATGTCACAACGTGGGTTTAGTCAAGGTCCCATCAGCCCCTGTGTCTGTGAGCGCTGGTGGTGGTGCAGGGACTGATGGTGCACAAAATAATAAAGCAACTTTGAGCATGTGGAAAAGCGCTATACGAGACTAATGTGTTACTGTTATTAAATAAGAGTCAGGTTTGTGGAGATGTAAGCACGCGCGCCGTTAAAAAAGTCATTTTTTTAGTCCAATAAACAACCAAAATGAACAAAAGCCACTAAAAACGTGTTATTTTAGTCTCACTTGATCAAAAAGGTGACACACTGTGGCTTTAATCATCAGCCTCATCTAAACTCCGCTCTCACATTCATAACTAAAACCACATTTGCTAATATTACAGCCGTCCCCAGCTGCCTCACGAACCTCAGAGCCTCTAATCACATTTCCATGACAAACGGCGTCATAACAAACGCACATCTTATTGGATCCCTTCATTCACCGGTGATTTTCTCAACTTATGGCGCTTTAAGTTTGACCGGGGCTTTTGATCTTGGACGTAAAGTCGATTCTCGCTCAGATGTGAGGCCTAATGAATTCCATTGATTGAGCACGGCACATTCTCCAGACTCGCTGTAAATCACAGACTCGCCGATGTTAATGGAATATGCAGAGTAATACACGTCCACGCTCTACATACGTGTCCAGAGTCACATACAGGACAGTTATGTAATGTGAAAAATATTACATAGGAAGGTGAGGTTTGGTTCTTTTCAAGTTTTTTTTGTTTTTTTTCATTGAAGTATAACTGGGCTAGTGCTTCGATTATATTGCATTTTTAAAACTTAAAAAAATGTCTCTTATAAATAAACCAATGCCATTTTAAACTATCCAGAGTCACACTTCTCAAATACTTTTCCAAGATGTGAGTCTGGGGGTCATCCAGCGAATCTCCCAGAATTCAGCTGGGCGTGACTGACAGGTGGATTAGCCAATCAGGGAAACGCATGGTCACGTGTCAAAGCAAAGATAGGAAACGCAAACGAGGAAAAAAGAACAGAAAAAATAACAGAAGACTGAAAAACTTTGGGGATTTCTGCAGAAGCAATGAGCGAAGCACTAAAGTGTTAATTTGAGGTGAGAGAGTCGACTTTATACAAAACGACAGTCGACCAATGAGCTCCTTCATTTTACACGTGTCACTGAAATAAACAAATCTGATCTCAGAGCACCCACACGACTCTCAGAGCACTCACCCGATTCTCAGAGAGCCCACCCGACTTTCAGAGCACCCACATGACTCTCAGATCACCCACACGACTCTCAGAGCGCCCATATGACCCTCAGAGCACCCACACTACTCTCAGAGCGCCCACACGACTCTCAGAGCGCCCACACGACTCTCAGAGCGCCCACACGACTCTCAGAGCACCCTCAGAGCACCCACCCGACTCTCAGAGAGCCCACACGACTCTCAGAGAGCCCACACGACTCTCAGAGAGCCCACACGACTCTCAGAGCGCCCACACGACTCTCAGAGAGCCCACACGACTCTCAGAGCACCCACACGAATCTCAGAGCACCCACACGACTCTCAGAGCACCCACACGACTCTCAGAGAGCCCACACGACTCTCAGAGCACCCACACGACTCTCAGAGCACCCACACGACTCTCAGAGCACACACACGACTCTCAGAGCGCCCACACGACTCTCAGAGAGCCCACACGACTCTCAGAGTGCCCACACGACTCTCAGAGCACCCACACGACTCTCAGAGCACCCACATCGATTTCAGCCTGGAAAGACTCAGACAGACACAAAATAAAAGTATTAGGAGGCTTTATAGATGAGTTTTCTCTGACACTCGTGACATTGTGATGAAGGACGTGGCCACTTGGATGATGTTTAGGAGACGTCCTCCTGACGAGGTCTGGACACTGGAGGTGGTCGAGCTGAAGCTGAGGTGAGTGAAGAGGCGATGAGAGGATGAAGAACCGAGCGGGAGCTGGGGAGGAGGCCATGCGTCTGCGATGGGGGTTTAAATGGGGAGCTGGTTGGACGAAGAGGAGGAGTGGGGAGGAGTCATAGGAGGTGATGAAGGTTGAGGAGCAGGTAAACTCTGGAGACGTTGTGAGTGGAGGGGAGCGCCGTGAGGTCTTCCAGGCTGAATTTACTCTTGCTCCACTTCTCCCGAGCTCATATTGACTCTACTTTGGCCTCTCACTCTCGCTCTTTCAGCTGTCAGTCATTTCAGTCACTGCGGGTCTGACCTGAGGACTGGAGGACCTTCCCTCGTGAGATAATGGTTAGATCCTCGAGTTTATGCAGCTGGGATCAGAAACGAAGCTTAACGTAACAGACTATAAGCTCAAACGAACGCTACTCAGTCAAACACAACGGCAAAACAGTCTGAAAACCAGGAGGCCAGAGAAGTGTGACAACTTTTTTTTTGTGTGCACCTGTCATGATCCCTGCCTGCTCCTGCCTCCTGTGTCTGCTCTGCCCCTCCCTCACCTGTCTGTCTCTGGTGCTGGGCGGAGCTCCTGGCTCCTCCCACGTGCACCTGCCTCTAATCAGCGCAATCAACACACCTGCGGGAGGATAAAAGGAGCCAGGATTCTCCTCTCTTTGCCAGATCGTCTGTTCATCACTGCTCGTCTCTGCACGTCGACCTGCTTGTCTCACTGGTCGTCTGCCTGGTGTCCTGCCTGTGTCCTGCCTGTGTCCTGCTCGTGTCCTGCTCGTGTCCTGCCTGTGTCCTGCCTGTGTCCTGCCTGTGTTCTGCCTGTGTTCCTTTTCACGTTCCTGTTCAGCACCCTGCCTCCCTGCACTGCTCTGGACTCCCGTGTCCGACCCTGTCTCCCGGTACCGGCTGTGTTCCTGTCTCGTTTGTTCCCTGCACCTCTGGACCTTGACCTGCACCCAGCTCCTCGTATGTTTCTCCCGTCACCTGTTTTTGTCTTGTTCTGTTAATAAACACCCTTAATCTTGCCCCGAGTCCCGCATCTTTTGGTCCGCCTCACACCCCACATTTACGACAGCACCGTATCGTGACAAGTTGATTTGAATTTACAATGTTTTTATATTTGAAAACATGGCCATGTGAAAGGACAGGAGACTGTTTTAACCTTCCAGCTCCTTCAGACAGAAACCTGAAGTTTACAGATAAAAGACACTTCAACATGAAATCAGACTAAACTTTTCCCGTTTTACATCAATTAGGATTATCAAAATGATTTGTATTTGCTCAGTCCCAGAATGATAGGAGACAATTTTTCATTATTTTCTTCAAAGTCAGAAGTTTACATACGGTAATATTACTATGACTTTAAACTATTTGATGAAACACAGAGGATGATGTCATGTCTTTGGAGGCTTCTGATTGGTTTATTGACACATTTGAGACTCACCTGTGGATGTGTCTGAAGCTCACCTGAAACACTCTGCTTCTTTGTGTAACGTCAGGAGAAAGTCTAAAGAAATCAGCCTCATCTTTTGTGCAGGGATGAGGGTGGAGATGAGGGTGGAGATGAGGGTGGAGATGAGGGTGGAGATGAGGGTGGGGCTGTGGGACAGACTCCGCCCCTTCTCCCCTTCGCTCTCTTTCGTCCTCCAGGTTCTGCCCGGTTTAGCAGCTCTATTTAAAACGGGGTTGAGGGCGGAGCTTGTCACTTCCACTTCAGTCTAGTTACACTCTCGTCTAGTCTGGCTACGCTTCCATTGTAGGGAGTATTATACAGACACAGACACACGGCGGAGCTCAACCACTGAGGCATCATGGGACTGTGACGACGTCAGGTCCAACCACAGACTTCACAAACGTCACAGCTGATTTCTAGATTTGTTTTTCTTTCTTATTCATCAAACGAGAGACGATCCAGACTCCAGACGCTTCTGTTCAGCTGCATTTTCTCTTTCAATGTGAATTTTATGATGATTATTTAAGTTTTGATTTGTCATATAGTGATTTTAATGCCTTTATTCCGTAAAGCTCTTTAAATGACCTCGTGTACCAGTTGTGCTGTACAATTAAACTTGCCAATGACCTTCCTGAAGTGGATGTTTAACCATGAATTGTGTCTGTAAATCAACATCTGAACATTAATAACAGACACATCAGGTCCTTCTTTCCCCGACGTCGCTCTTACTAGCCTTAGCAACAGGTTTGATTGACATCGTTGCTAAGCGCTCCCTCCCTGCTAAACCAGAGGTGTGGGCGGGACGGGGCTTTACTTTCATCATCCTCGCTCTGGATTGGCTCTTTGGTTGCTATGATACTCGTGGCCGGAGTTTCAAACATGAAACTCGGCTCTAAATTCGCCGCTATAACCGCTAACGCTTCAACGAGCTTCATTTGGAGCTGAACGCTGTGGGTGACGTAAAAAAAACACCACACGCAACAGTTTTATCCATATTATGCAAATGAAATAACAGGATTTAAAACATGTGAGTTGGTTTTTATTTATTGAGGACAAATCCCTGAAGAACGTGGTGGTTGGAGGAAAACGGCGGGCAGAGGCGGACGTGGTTCGAGGCCTCGCTGCGAGCACAAAGATGGATTATAGCGCGGGAAGTAATTAGAAAACAATATAGATAAAGAACTGATGAGCGGAGAGATAGAGCCAGAGGAGCAGGTGAAGGACAAGGCCTGATAAGAGCGGAGGGATGGAGCGAGGGATGGAGGAGGAGGAGAGCTGCACAGAGATAAACACGTTTCACTTAAAAGTATCTGCGATTTCAAGGTTAAAATGCAAAGCCGTAAAAACATGAAAATATTGATTTGAAATGACTCAGTTTTTTGAGTAATTTAATTTATTTTACACATTTAATTCATGGTTTCAAGGTTATTTAAAGAGATGTTATATACAAGTCTGGAATGTTACACAGTACGGCATTAAATATCCTGCAGTGAATTAATTACATGTTTTTATAGGTCAATAATACCACAAAAAAAAAATAAAAAAAAATGCAGTTCTGGTGTGTGTGAATCACCTCTCCACAGATCTGACCTGTAATATTTTAGTCTCGATGGACATACAGAGGTTTAATGCCATATTATGAAACATTCCACACAAAGTAAAGCTCTCCGTGGTGGAACATAATGAAGTAAAAGTATTAAAGTACTGTATTTAAGTAAAACTTTTAGGAATCTGTACTCTCAAAATGTGCATGTAATACTGTGACCTTTTACTCTTAATACTTGAATACTTTTACTTGAGTATTTCTTTGCTCCGGTATCTGTACTTTTACTTAAGTAACAATACTGAGTACTTCCTCCACGACTGGACCAGATGTACTACAAACATCCACAGTGTACTATGTGGGTACTGCATCCGCTCGCCTAGAATGTCACACAGTGTGCTCTTCGACTTTGTAATCGCCATGACGACAAGCGTGTCTACAATTACACAACATGGCTTTACACATAATTATCTCCATGACGACAAGTGATTATTATTTTAGGATAAAAACACACGTACGGTGAAATGAAATGTGAGGGAGTTAAGTTTAATGGAAAACTGTGGAATATTCTGCATAAAGTGATGTAATCTCCATAGTGACACGCAGAAAAGTTACGCAATGCACATTTAAGGGACTGTGTAGCGTCTCTTAGTGTTTCAAAAAACTACAATCACACCTGAACCTGTGGCCAGAGCCTGATCCTGCAGATAGAGGGCGCTGTTACAAACTGTTTCCAGGGGCGAAAGGAAGTAACACGACCCAGATCGTAAAAGGGTAAATAATGAATGTCTTTTTTTAAAATTATAAAGTAAATGTGATGGTTACAAGTGAAATAAAGTTAGAATTAGACAGAAAAACTAAAAACTGGTACAAAAAAAACAAAAAAACAACAACCATTAAAGAATTCAACCGTGAGTATCATAGCAACCAAAGAGCCAATCCGGAGCGAGTCTGTTGAAGGTGACGCTGCTAAGCTCCCCCTGCTAACCCAATGGAGCGAGCGATTAGCAACACTGTCAATCAAACCTGCTGCTAATGCTAACGGGAGTGACCTTGAGGAAAGCGACATTTAAGACCAAAGTGAGTCTGACAGCAGCAGATACAGAGAGAGGGGGCGCTCTTTATCAAAAGACTAAAATAAATTCAAAAATAAAATAAAAAACACAAAAAAACAACAACCAAAAAACCCAAACTCAAAATGACTAAAAAAAACCCCTCAAAATAACAAAAACAACAACAAAATACTCAAAATAAAAAATAAAATGACAAATAAATAAATAAATAAAATCAAAATAACTTCAAAATTAAAAAAAACAAAAGGTTTGAAAAGCCTCGACAGCAGAGCGTGGGTTTGATGTTCAAGGACGGGTGATGTATGGTCTGAACACTTTTTCTCAAGGTTGTATTAATCTCACGTCTTGAACTTTTTGTGCCGTTTTGTAAGAGACACGATTAAGAAATATCAGGAATATTTGGTTTGTAAAGTGAGATAACGCGGATGGGCATCTGGTGTAAAAGTCGAGTTAAAGGGTTTGGGTATTTTGATATTTTCTGATCTGGTTTGAGGCTGTTTTCTTGTCACAAACATTTTTAACAACACACAAACCTTGTATGTTTAGGCTGAGTTCTTCTCTCAAACAGAAAACACTCTGTTCCACCTTGTGATGTCATCATGTGGCGATACAGGAAGTGCTCCACTGTGACTTAAACTCCACATCTTCACTAGAATCATTCGGACAATATTGGTCCTGGAATTTCTAATCTCTGCTGAGGAAAAAGTAAAAGGTAAAAAGTAGCTCCTAACTTTGTGACATCACAAGGTGGAACAGAGCGTTTTGAGATTTGGAGAAGTGTGTTTGATGATGTAACATATTATGACGTGACTTAAACTTCACAAGAGTCAATTTTGTGTAATATAGGAGCTTTAAATTCAAATGCCAAGTGGACGGCACACATGCTCTCCTAAGATACCGTAGTAGTAGTAGTAGTAGTAGTAGTAGTAGTAGTAGTAGTAGTAGTAGTAGTAGTAGTAGTAGTAGTAGTAGTAGTAAATTATTTGGGTTCAATTTAAGGCAAAACATCGTCCTTTTCAGTACTACAAGTAGTAAAGTATTGTACTTAAGTAGAATTTTTATCTATCTGTTCATTTTACAGTGGTACTCTTTACTTTTACTTTTACTTGAGTACATGTGAGAGCAGTATCTGTACTTTCTACTCCACTACATTTCAAACAGGACTAAAAGTACAAATACTACTCTAAAATGTAATGAAGTAAAAAGTACTTTTCATCTGATTTGAGGAGTTATTTTGATCATGTTCGTGGAAACATCCTAAAGTTTTTGAGTCTTTGAGTAAAACTAAAATAAATCCACAAAATTCATCAGAAAAATGAAGAAACTGATTCATTTTGTTACTTTTGTTACTGCACCAAAATATCATTAAATTTACACTTTAACTAATTAACACTTGTGTGAAATACTTTAGGATAAAAAAAAAAATTAAAAAAAAATAAATAAAAAATTATATCTATTATTTGTATTAGTACTTTAATACTTTTACTTAAGTAGATCTTTTTCATTTGATACTTTTACTGCCATTTTACCTCTGTATATGTACTTTTACTTAACAAAATGAAGTACTTCATCCAGCCCTGGTCCTTTTGGTCCTTTAGTATTTGAGTAAACTGTGTCTTTCCCAGTACACATACCTTGTAAAGCAGTTTTTGGAGTCAGAATAAGTCTGTTGTGTACTTCCTGTATCTAATTCTTTATTGTCCAGTCATCAGGAAGTGTGCGTGTTAGCATGCTAGTTGCCGTTAGCTTTGCCGTGACGGAAAGTTGTGAAAATCTGTCATAAATGAAAAAGTTTGTCTCACTATAAACAGATTTTTTCATCGTGAGGCGGCGGGGCTCACCTCTCCACAGACCTGACCTGTCCTTTTACCCAGACATCTCCTGTTTCCATGGAGACCAGCCGCTGCTCACCGGCCAATAGAAAAGGAGCAGAATTCACCTGTAACTCTGAGCTCAAAAGACACGTTTTAGAAAAGATTTATTCTGTTTGAATCTGAGGGAGAAAAGATTCAGCAGAAAAAAGGTAAAAGTTCATTTTGATTTTGAAATAATATAATAATATAATAATATTTAGTCGATTAGATTCTGTGACCTGTAGAATAAAACCTACCTCCTCCTCCTGTCTCTCCCTCTCTCTCTCATCCCTCCATTTCCCTCCCCTCTCTTTCTCCCTCTACTATTTTCTTCCCCACTCTCCTCCTTCCCCTCCGTCGCTGTCTTTTCACACTCTACTTTTCCTCTCCCTCCCTCTCTCATTGTCTCTATTCTCCTCCTCTCTCCTCTCTCTCGTCTCTCTTCATTTCCCTCCCTCTCTTTCTTTCTCCCTCTCTACTCTACACTCTCCTTCCTCTCTCTCTCCTCTTCCCCTACCTCTTCCTCCCTCCTCACTCTCTCTCTTCTCCTCTCTCTCTTCCTCCTTCAGTACTCTCTTCCTCCCTCAGTACTCCTCTTCCCTCCTCCTCAGTACTCTCTTCTCCCTCTCTTCCTCCTCCTCAGTACTCCCGCAGTACTCTCCTCCCTCATCGTACTCTCTTCCTCCCTCCTTCCTCCCTCAGTACTCTCTCTTCCTCCCTCTGTACTCTCTTCCTCCTCTCTTCCTCCCTCTTCCTCTCTCCCTCTTACTCTCTTTCCCTCTCTACTCTCTCTTCTCTCTCTCTCCCTCCCTCTGTACTCTCTTCCTCCCTCTGTACTCTCTTCCTCCTCTCTCTCCTCTCTCCCTCTTCTCTCTCTCTCCTCTCTCCCTCTCTGCTTCCTCTGTCACTCTCTCTCCCTCTCTCCTCCCTCTGTACTCTCTTTCCTCCCTCTCTTCCTCCTCTCTTGTCTCTCTCTTCCTCTCTCTCTGTACTCTCTTCTTCCTCTGTACTCTCTCTTCTCCTCTCTCTGTACCTCCCTCTCTGTCTTCTCTCTCTCCTGTACTCTCTTGTACTCTCTTCCTCCCTCTGTACTCTCTTCCTCCCTCTCTCTCCTCTAGCGCTGTGTACTCTCTTCCTCGCCTCTGTACTCTCTTCCTCCCTCTCGTCCCTGTGTACTCTCTTCCTCCCTCTGTACGCTTCTCTCTCGTCTCTCTTCCTCCCTGTCCTCTTCCTCCCTCTGTACTCTCTTCCTCTCTTCCTCCCTCTGTACTCTCTTCCTCCCTCTCTTCCTCTTCCCTCGCTGTGTACTCTCTCTTCCTCCCTGTGTACTCTCTTCCTCTCCCCTCTGTACTCTCTTCCTCCCTCTCTACTCCTTCCTCCTCTCTGTCCTCTCTTCCTCCCTACTCTAGGGGGTCTCTTCTCCCTCTTGTACTCTCTCTTCCTCTCTCTCTCTCTTCTCCTCTCTTCCTCCCCTCCCTCTTTCCTCCTCTGTCCTCTCTTCCTCCCTCTCTTCCTCCCTCTCTACTCCCTCCTCCCTCTCTTCCTCCCCCTGTCCTCTCTCTCTCTCTCTCCCCTGTACTCTCTTCCTCCCTCTCTTTCCTCCCTCTCCCTCTCTACTCTAGTACTCTCTTCCTCCCTCTCCCTCTCTCTCTCTCTCTCCTCTCTCTCCTCCCTATCTCTCTCTCTCTGTACTCTCTTCCTCCCTCTGTACTCTCTCCCTCTCTTCCCGCTCCTCTCTCTCTCCCTCTGTACTCTCTTCCTCCCTCTCTCTCTCTTCCTCCCTCTCTTCGGCCCTCTCACTCCTCTCTCCTCCCTCTGTACTCTCTTCCTCTCTCTCTTCCTCCCTCTGTACTCTCTGGGCCTCTCTCTCTCTCTCTCCTCCCTCTGTACTCTCTTCCTCCCTCTGTACTCTCCCTCTTCCTCCCTCTGTACTCTCTCTTCCTCTCTCTCTCTCCCTCTCTTTCTCCCTCTGTACTCTCTTCCTCCCTCTGTACTCTCTTCTCTCTCTCTCTCCTCCCTCTGTACTCTCTTCCTCCCTCTCTACTCTCTTCCTCCCCTCTCTTCCTCGCTGTAGCTCTCTTCTCTCCCTCTGTTACTCTCTTCCTCTCCTCTCTTCCTCCCTCTCTGTACTCTCTGTCCTCTCTCTCCCTCTGTACTCTAGGGGCTCTCTCTCTCTCTCTCCCTCTGTACTCTAGGGGGCGCTCTCTCTCTCTCTCTCTCCCTCTCTTCCTGTACTCTCTCTTTCTCTCCCCTCTGTACTCTCTCCTCTTCCTCCTCTTGCTCTCTTCTCCCTCTGTACTCTCTTCCACTCTCTCTCTCTCCTCTGTACTCCTCCTCTCTCTCCTCCTCTCTGTGTACTCTCTCCTCCTCTCTGTACTCTCTGCCTCTCCTCTGTACTCTCTTCCTCCTCTCTCTCTTCCTCTGTACTGTTAGGGGGCTCTTCCTCCCTCTGTACTATCTCTCTTCCTCTATCCTCTCTTGTCTCTCTCCTCCCTCTCTCTCTCTCTCTTCCTCCTCTCTGTTACTCTCTCTCTCCTCCTCTCTACTCTCTCTCTCCCTCTGTACTCTCTCCTCCCTCTCTTCCTCTCTCTCTCTCTCCTCTGTACTCTCTTCCTCCCTCTGTACTCTCTCTTCCTCCCTCTGTCCTCTCTCTTCCTCGCTTCTCTCTTCCTCCCTCTGTACTCTCTCTTCCTTCCTCTCTGTCCTCCCTCTTACTCTCTTACTCTCTTCCCCCTCTGTACTCTCTTCCTCCCTCTGTACTCTCTTTCTCTCTCTCTCCCTCTCTTCCTTCCTCCCTCTGTACTCTCTCTTCCCTCTCTCCCTTCACTCCCTCTCTTCCTCCCTCTCTTCCTCCCCCCCTCTACTCCTCGTCCTCCCTATGTACTCTCTCTCCCTACATCTCTCTTCCCTCCCTCTGACTCTCTTCCTTCCTCTGTACTCTCTTCCTCCTCTCTCTCCCCTCTCTCTCTTTCCTCCCTCTGTCTCTTCTCTCCACCTCTCTCTCTTCCTCCCTCTGTACTCCCTCTTCCCTCCCTCATGTACTCTCTTCCTCCCCTCTCTCCCCCGCTCTCTTCCTTCCCTCCCTCTCTTCCTCCCTCTGTACTCTTTCCTCCTCTCTCCCCCTCTCTCTCCCGCTTCCTCTTCCTCCCTCTCTTCCTCCCTCTCTTCCTCCCTATGTACTACTCTTCTTCCTCCCTCTGTACTCTCTTCCTCCTCTCCCTCCCCCCTCTCTCTCTTCCCTCCCTCTCTTCCCCTCTGTTTGACTTTTCAGATTTAAGAGAATAAATCTCAGATCTGAGTCTGATCAAAGTCCAAACAGCAGAACGACACAAAACCGACTTTTGTTCCGTCTCGTTGAGAAAAAGCTCAGACGTCACTAAACTTTGATGTTTTTCACCGGCTCAGTCTCAGTGTTTCTTTTCTTTTTTTCAGTTCTTTTTTCACTTCTTGTTTGTCTGGATTCGCTCGGGGGCTTCGCCTTCGGCTCCTCTCGTACCTCAGAGCTGCTCCGTCATTGGCCGCTGGACTTTGGGCTCGTGGGACGGACTCAAAAATCCCACAAGACACGAAAATGAACCATTTTTTTTTTAATTTCATGTTTTAAGAATCTGGTCCAGCGACTTTAAATGAGCCGTTTAACTGTATTTTCTTTGGTTCCACTGTTCACAAAGACGACTGTGGAGAATGAAACTGAAGCTCTGTCTATTTGTATTGTATTTTTAAAGCTTTATTTTATTTATTTTTTTCCTTACTAATAACTCCTTCTCCACAAAATTCTGTTTTATTTATTTATTTTAACGATTAAACTTCTTCCCAAAATCAGTTTTTTAATTTTTTTTTTCAACTAATAAACTTCTTTCTCGACAAAATTCTCTTTTAATTATTTATTTATTTATCTTTACTGATAAACTTCTTCACAAAATCTGTTTTTTTTTTATTTTTTTGTTTTTTCTTATTAATAAAGTTCCCCTTCTCCTCAAAATTCTGTTTTATTCATTTTTAATAATAAACTTCTTCTCCACAAAATTCTGTTTTATTTATTTATTCATTTATTTATTTATTTATTACTAACAATCTTCTTCACAAAATCTGTTTTGTTTTTTTTATTTGAATTTTTTTTCTAATAAACTTCTCCTTCTCCACAAAATCAGTGTTTTTTTTTTTTTGTTTTTTTTTTTTTCAAAGGACAAATCACATAAATGAGAAAAACTGAATCATAAATGTTCAAATCTTTCCTTTTTGTCCCATGATGCTTTTGTCTGTGGAGAATCGGGTGATATTTAAAATCTCTGAGGCTGCAGTGAAGAGGCTGCACACCACAAGCTAACCATGAGCTAACAAAAAGCTAGCGCCTCACGTCAGCTGTTTCCTGTGGAGAATAAAACAGGAAACAGGCTCCACGCCCTGATCCTCGCTGGAGTCACGTTTCAGAAAAGTAAAGTCGTTTAAGCCCTTAAATGTTTAACTGTTCTGTATTTTCCATAAAGACTCGGCGGCTCAGCGACCCCGACCACGGCTCAGTCCGCGCTCTTTGCATGTTTAATGGTTGCCGTGGGTTACATAATTCCTGGTGGGCGAGCGACATGTTGACAAGTCGCCCGTTTGGCACCTCATCACACCTCCACTCTTTGTTTGTATAATCCTGTCATTTTTTTTTCCTTTTTCCATTCTTTTTCTCCATCCCTTCATTAGGCTCTGATGAAGGGGCCCGGCGCTCGCGACGCCGCCGCCAAACCGAAAGAAATCAAGGTTCAACGAGGGAGGGAGGAGGGAGGGAGAGAGGGAGAGAGAGGGAGAGTGAGAGAGGGGAATGAGGGAGGGGTAGAGACAGGGAGAGGGGGAAACGAGAGAGGGAGGAGGGAGGAGGGAAGGAGAGAGGGGGGGGCGAGGGAGGGAGGAGGGAGGGAGAGAGGGGGGGACGAGGGAGGGAGGAGGGAGGGAGAGAGGGAGAGTGAGAGAGAGGGAACGAGGGAGGGAGAGAGAGAGGGAGAGGGGAACGAGAGAGGGAGGAGGGAGGGAGAGAGAGGGGGGGACGAGGGAGGGAGGAGGGAGGGAGAGAGGGGGAGAGAGAGGGGGGAACGAGGGCAGGAGGGAGAGAGAGAGATGAGAGCGAGACAGAGAGAGCGACAGAGAAGGAGAGACAGGGGGTGACAGAGAGACTGAGAGGGAGAGAGAGAAAGACAGTAAGAGGGGTGTGAGTGAGATAGAGAGACGAGAGGAAGTGGAGTATAGAGAGAGAGCGAGACAGGGAGATGAGAGCGGGGAGAAAAGGGGGGGGAGAGAAAGACAGAGAGACTCGGCCTGTGTGAGAAAGAGATTGAGAAGGAGGGACAGTGAAGGACAGAGAATTGATTGAGGGGGGGGAGAGAGAGTGGGAGGAAGAGAAAAAGGAGGGAGGTAGACAGGGAGAGAGACAGAGAGAAATAGAGAGAGAGGGAGGGAGAAAGACAAAGACAGGGAAGGGAGGCTGCATGAGAGAGAGATTGAGAAGGAGGAAGAGTGAGGGAAAAGAGAGCGATGGACTGAGACTGGAGAGAGAGAAAGCTGGAGAAGGGGTTTGTGTGAGAGAGAGATTGAGAAGAAGGGGCAGCGAAGGACAGAGAGTGAGAGAGGGGAGGGAGAGAGAAGGACAGAGAGAGAGGATGAGTGTGAGTGAGAGAGAGAGAGACGGAGGGAGAGAAAGAACCTGAAGGTGGAGATGGAATAATTCAATGAGTCAAAGCTGTTACAAAAAGCTGAGTTTTCAGACTGAAGAGAATCGATCTGTCCAGGTTCACACGACTTTAGTGAGGAGCATAAAGGAGGAAAATCTGACTAAAAACACGTTATTAACACAGTAAAAAGCATAAAAAACAAGAGGTTTGATACGACACGAGGATTTACCTTTAGAATACTCGGTTTCATTTCAGCGCTCGGGTAAACTCGTGCTGTTTGTGAGTCCAGGCCACAAAAACGACAGCATCTAGTCTTGAAAACCACAGAGAACGATCTAGAAGGAGGAGGATTATGGAGCTTTACACTCGCTCCACATGGATACACCACATTTACCTGAATTACACCTTTACCTAAAACTAAGGAGGAGTTTTTTGCTGGAGTTTGGTTCATATTATGGTAAAATGTGATGGTGCGTTTGTTGGGACAGTTGTGTCTTATGACCTGAGCTGTTCTTCTTTCAGGTGCAGTATTTGTTTTATCTCATGATGTTGTTCGTATCAATCGTTTCCTCTGGTTTTGTCGTAAGTTTCTAAACCAAAACTTGTGACTTACGTGAGACGGAGTGTCGTTAAAGTTTTGTAAAGATCTGCTCCTTCTTCCTTTTTATGGTCCCTACGACATTAAGTTATATATTTTCACTCTTCAAAGTCTTTAACCTAATCTCCACTTTTCTCCTTTTCTCCGTGTTTGAACATCACTGTGACATCTGTGAGTTTCTGAATGATACACTGAGGCTTTATTGGCCTTAGCTAAACATTTTCGCAGATTTTCTGTCTCTTTGGTGCGAAAAATGACACAAATGTACAGCCCTGGCGCCGTGTGCACATCGCGGAGCAAAGGACTAAACCAATGTGTAACAGGGAGGATGGAGGAGGATGGACCGAGTTTTTATTTTCAGACTAATTTAATGACAACTGTGTGGATACTGTATGTATAATCAGGTTTTACCTATGCTCAAACTCAAACTACTACTATTATAGAGCATAGGGCAGAAATGATGTGGGGAAGGTTGTCCAATTATCCATTCAAAGAAAAAGGGAAAAAGGAAGATTGGAAGAGGAGGTGGAAGGAGGAGGGAAAAAGGAATAGAGAAAGAGGAAAGAAAAAAAAAAAAAAAAAGAGGGGGAGGAAAAGAGAGGAAAAATAAATAAATAAAAGATATTGGAGACTCAACCCTGAAAATCAATGTCAAAACCAGTTTTGTCTTCATAATTAATAACTTTATTTACTCACTCACTCACTTTATCTGCTCAATAATAAAACACTAGCTCATTGTAAGTGCCCCCCCTCCCCTGTTTCTGTTTTGTTTTGGGGTTTTTTTTTTGTTGTGTGTGTTTTTAGGCCCGAGCCCCTACAGGGCGTAGGGCCTATTGCTTCCGCAACGATGAGTGCCTGGGCGAAGCCCAGGCACTCATCGTTGCTAACTGTCTTGCCGAACTTGTGCGCGCAGCGCACAAGTTCGGCTGAGGTCGCGACCTTGCCCCGATTCCACTATCCCAGCAACCCATGCCGTAGGCATGGGCCATCTTTATTACTGCTAAAATGAATGGAAGTCAATGGGAGGTCAATGGCGGGTCCCGACGTCATGGCGAATGACGGGGCGCGTCAGCGCCCGTCATTCGCCATTGACCCCACGGTGACGTGGGGAAAGTCAAGAGCTTTCAAAAAATGTATAATTGTCATTCTAATGTTTTTGGATATATTGTTTTTGCTAAAAAATATTATTATTTTTTTTTTTATTTTTATTAGGCCCGAGCCCCTACAGGGCGTAGGGCCTATTGCTTCCGCAACGATGAGTGCCTGGGCGAAGCCCAGGCACTCATCGTTGCTAACTGTCTTGCCGAACTTGTGCGCGCAGCGCACAAGTTCGGCTGAGGTCGCGACCTTGCCCCGACTCCAGTATCCTAGCAAAACCCATGCCGTAGGCATGGGATATGCATATTTGTTCTTGCTAGCATGTCATCGTCAACATTGAGTCAATGGGCGAAGCCCATTGACTCAATGTTGACAAAGGCAGCGCGAAGCGCTCATGTCGCCCAAACACACTCCTGGCATCGAGCCCTATTCAACCACCCATGCCGTAGGCATGGGCCATCTTTATTACTGCTAAAATGAATGGAAGTCAATGGGAGGTCAATGGCGGGTCCCGACGTCATGGCGAATGACGGGCGCGTCAGCGCCCGTCATTCGCCATTGACCCCACGGTGACGTGGGGAAAGTCAAGAGCTTTCAAAAAATGTATAATTTGTCATTCTAATGTTTTTGGATATATTGTTTTTGCTAAAAATATTATTATTTTTTTTTTTTATTTTATTAGGCCCGAGCCCCTACAGGGCGTAGGGCCTATTGCTTCCGCAACGATGAGTGCCTGGGCGAAGCCCAGGCACTCATCGTTGCTAACTGTCTTGCCGAACTTGTGCGCGCAGCGCACAAGTTCGGCTGAGGTCGCGACCTTGCCCCGACTCCAGTATCCTAGCAACCCATGCCGTAGGCATGGGATATGCATATTTGTTCTTGCTAGCATGTCATCGTCAACATTGAGTCAATGGGCGAAGCCCATTGACTCAATGTTGACAAAGGCAGCGCGAAGCGCTCATGTCGCCCAAACACACTCCTGGCATCGAGCCCTATTCACAACCCATGCCGTAGGCATGGGCCATCTTTATTACTGCTAAAATGAATGGAAGTCAATGGAGGTCAATGGCGGACCCCGACGTCATGGCGAATGACGGGCGCGTCAGCGCCCGTCATTCGCCATTGACCCACGGTGACGTTGGGGAAGTCGAGAACTTTCAAAAAACGTATAATATGTCATTCTAATGTTTACGGATATATTGTTTTTGCTAAAAATATTATTATTTTTTTTATTCTTTCATCTGCACTTTGAGCAGGAATTTGACCCCCTGAACATATTCAAAAACTCACCAAATTTTGCCCAAAATTCAGGTCTGCCGAAAAATTTATTTTTTTATATGGTGCATCATTGAGCATAAAAAAATGGCGCGACAGCGCCACCTACAAAAGTCAAAATACATTGCGTCAATGGGAGACGCCCCGACGTCAACTTTGTCGTAGACCCACCAAATTCGGTACACACGTTCATCAAGTGATGCCAAATAAAAAATATTATTATGGCCACGCCCTCTGACAAACCGGAAGTCGGCCATCTTGGATTGAAAATTCCGAAATGCCGAGTCAGCATTTTCGTTGACGTCGCATTTTCGTCAACTCCTCTGAAGGCGCTTCACCTGCAGGGCTGAAAATCACTGGACATCATCTAGACAAGTGGGGCATCAAAAGTTATCCAATTTACGTCCACACCTGTCACGGTTTCCGTGCGGCGAAGCCGCAAAAGTCCATCGGAATTTTTGCAATTTTCAAATGTCAAAATTTGCTCCCGTTTGCGCATACAAAGTCCGATTGAGCTCAAATTCGAATCAGTTGTAAAACCTTCTGGCCTAGACCTGCTAATTATGAAAGAAAACAATTTGGTGCAATAGCGCCCCCTACAGAACAACAAATATATTTGCATGGAGGGCCCAAAATTTAGTTTTCCCAAATGTTGCGAAATTTCACACAAAATTTTATTTTGTCATCCCAATCAATAAAGTCAATCAGACCCATGTTGTGTTTTGCACCGTGTTGCCATGACGATGCGCCAAACTGCCCATGTTATCCTAATGGGAGTGATCCCAAATTTTCCCATTCATGAGAAAAATATTAGTTTCATAGAATAATGTGAAATTTGATATTCTGACTCTTCTTCTCATCACGATCAAAAAAGTCAATCAGACCCATATTATATTTTTCACTGGGTTGCCATGGCGATGCGCAAAAGACCCCATCGTATCCTAATGGGAAAATTTCCGAATTTTCAGACATTTCAAACTCTTATAACGACTTCTTGCCTACAAGGAAGAATGTCAAATATGACACACTGGTTCTTCACGTTGTCCCTGTCAAAAAGGTCGAAGAGGCCAAATTTATATTTTGCAAGGTGTTGCCATGGCAATGCCTCAAAAACCCATGTTATTCCATTTTAGTGCATCAGCGCTTCCAATGTCTGTTGACTTTGTTTAGTGACAAGCACAGCCGAAAAGTTACAATAAAACACCCTAGCGCCACCCTTAGGGAGTGCCAGGTTGGCCGAGTACTAAGTGTGGCCCAGAAAGTGGTAATCACCCATCCTCATCCCCATCCTTTATTAGAAAATTCCTTCTGCTCCTCCATAACAAACTGTTTACAAAGAAATGCAGTTTATACCTCCTCTCATACTTTACCTGCCTTGTTCAGTCTGTCACTCAAAGTGATCCGGTTCAGGTTTTGTGTTATGCTCCGCCCACGTCAGTGCTCCACTCACACTTTCACTGGTGACAACGTCAATGCTAACATAACTAGGACAGATGCAGAAACTGTCCCAGGTCAGGAATAACCTATACTACACACTAGATGATATTAACATGTATATTATTGCTTAGTCATGGTACATTTATATATCGTGCTTTTCAACCTTCAAAGCACTCAAAACACTTTACAAGTGGTACTTTGTAAGTAAACAAAATGCAGGGCAAATGAACTTTAAACGTCATATATTACACAAATTGACTCTTGTGAGTTTAAAGCCATGTTATAATGTTCTTGCGTCCTCAAAAACAGACCTGGAGCTGTGTTTTCTTTCATTCTGAATTGTTTAACTCACACTTTATTAATAGTCCGTAACATCTCCAAAGCTCAAAATGCTCTGTTCCATCTTGTGATGTCATGAAGTGGCAGTGGCAGTAGCGATTGGAAATTCCAGGCCTGAAATTATCCAAATGATTCTAGTGAAGGTGTGTGGAGTTTAAAACAGAATAAAGCACTTCCTGTATTACCAAATGATGACATCACGAGGTGAACAGACTGTTTTCATTTTGAGAGAAGAACTCAGCCTAAATCTCCAGGGTTGGAGTGTTAAACATGTGAATTAAAGAAAACACAACTCTAGGTATGTTTTGGATGAAGAAACACTATTATAACATAAATGAGAAAATAGTACAATATGGGCCCTTTAAATAACTTTGTTAGCATCATTTGTTTGTCCGATACATTAAGGTGTGCTTGTCTTCTGTCACTGTTTCATTGATTTTGGCTGCTACTGTTTTTATTTAGAAAAATTATTATAACTTCAGAATTCTTTATTTGCCCTTAGTATTACATTAAATATTCTTAAAAATAAATATTAAATTACACAAAGTATAACACCATTTTATTAAAATGCCCAAACCTCTGCAAATATGTTGATAACATGTTTTACAGTCACTTAATTGTTTTAAGCAATATTTAATACATAGGAATTTAAATATTTCAGTAACAAAACTGAAAATTATAAATCTATTTCATATATAGATCTATATATTCTCCTATAAGGTATCACACGTGGATAGACAAACTCATCTGCCAAACCACTAAACCTAGTTTACTGGTTTGCAGTGGTGTTGTTACCATAGCAACAGATATACTGCATTATGGCATAGTTAAAATTATTCTTAACACACATACAAATGCACCATAAATATACCAAACTTAATCTATACATATATGGTGATAACTATCAAATCTTCATTCAAATCTACTTTCATATCCTTATGCTCTTTCTCCATTTAATGCAACTGTCAGCTCATACTCTTTTTTTTCCATCTGAATTTAACCAATCACAGTGTAGTGTGAATTTTCAGAAGAACCAGATTATTGTCTGTACCTCTTAAAGGTAATAGAAAGATAATATGTACATGAATAGTGATAAAATAAAAATAAATTATGATTTCACCCCCAGAAAAGTTTTATACATGTATTGCCATATTGCTCACTTGTTTCAAATCAAGTGTTATATCTATTTTTACCTTTGTTTTCTTTTGCAAAAACATTTTGGATGCCCTGATCTCTGACCAGACAAAGCTTTATTTATTCCTCTTGGGCAGGTGCACTGTATTCATGCCACTTTATCAGCAGAAGGTGGGGGTTGTGCGATAATGTTATGGTCATGGCCATATTTCCATTTTAACATTGTGCAGACCAGCTGACATCTCGATCTGTGTAAAGTTGATGACCACCTCATTTTGTTAAACTTAATCTGAACCTGAGTAACTTTAATGACCACCTGATTTTTTTTTTAGACTTTTCTCAACTCGTGCTTTACACCTAAAACACACCTCACTTTTTTGACATATGACCAAAAAATGAAAGCACACCTTATTTCATTCCCTATAATCCCAGGAAAATCATTAATCTACTAATAAAAAAATCTATCTGTCGACACCATTAGGAGATTAACCAATTAATGCCCAATGACAGTGAAACGTCTGGTTTCAGTATTTAAAACTACATCATGTGGTTACTTCATGGGAGTGGCAGTGTGTGGGTGTTCTGTAGCTCAGCAAAAGACGGACTGGTCACTCTACACAGAAGGTGAAGGACACCTGGTGCACAGACTGTTTTTACTCTCAGACTCCTTTGGAGTGAACAAGGTCCCAGCCATGACATTTTATAACTGTTAGCCTTTGCAAACCAGCTACTGTTGTCTCCTAAATACCAAGTACAGTTGGAACAAGAGACTCAGACTGGTGAAGGCCAGCTCTGTCCTGGACTGCCTGCTGGACTCCGGAGAAGGTGGACAAGGAAGATAATGGTGTTTTAAACCAAATAGGACAAACAAAACATGTTTACCCAACCATGATAAAACCCAATATCTCCGTCTTTTGTCATAAAACATATCTCATTATTCCAAAGGTGTGTGGTGTTCTAAACATTACTACCCTCAAAGGAAATATTACCCTCTTTAATCCAAAACCAATCCTGCTGAAAAAAATAAATAAAATCACTAATTAAATGTTATACATTATGCTAAAAGGCGCCAAAACATTTTTACATCTGTATTTTACACTTATTAATTGAAATGTTTTACATACATTTTCTATTAAATAGACAAATGAGTTTCATTTAAAAGATTTTATTTATCAATTCTAAATAAAACTGACAAAGAACATTTACTCAATACAAATAATCAACTATATTCATTTAATTAATTAATTTTTGTAAAGCCCAACATCCCAACAGCAGTCACCCCTTTGGACTGAACATGAGAATTTATTTAACCAACAAAGTTAGAAAATCAACAATGGAACAGACAAGCAAATTGAGAACTATCCCAGAGCGCCCCCTGTCCTTAGACCATTCTTCTTGGTAAGGAGTCATGTGCCTCCATTTGCAGATACAGTTCAAGTCTGTAAGGCCAAAGTCACTCAACTAAGGGACAGAGGGAGGCCCACCCATGGCAGAGCAGGAGCCACCCCAGCCAGGCACCGGGCCATCCATTCAAACAAGGAAAGGGAGGGTCAGGTCCACAGACCAGGATCAGGGCACAGTAGCAGAGGGTCCAGTCATCACCGGGTGGTCAGCGGCCAGAGATCTGAAACAGGACAGGAAACATGTGAAGAGCCATGAACGAACTCCAGGTGAACCAAACAGTGAATGCTAATTTAAATATTTTGAACCACTCTTTGTCTGACCCATCACCTAGAACCTGTTTGTCCTGGGAGACCCGACCAGGAGCATAAAGCCCCTCACAACATAACTCCAAGGATCATCTGGGCACGCAAACCTCTCCACCGCGATAAGGTGGTGGTTCAAGGAGAGGAGGAAAGGAAAGGAAACACAGGACAGCGAGGGAGAGGAAGAGAAACACAGGACAGAGGCAGGGAGAAAAACGGACAGAAAGAGAGACAGTTAAAGAGAGACAGAGTTGGAGAGAGAGTGAGGGAGTTCAGAGTTAAAATGAGAAAAAGAGCAAGACTGAGAGCTAGAGAGTTAGAGAGAGAGTGGGGCAGAGATGGGGGGTAGAAAGAGAGAGAGAGAGGGGTAGAGAGAGAGAGACGGGGAGGGGGTATTGACAGGAGGGAGGCAGAGATGAGGGCGTAGAGAGCGTTAGAGAGAGAGGGAGGGGATGTTGACAGAGGTGGGAGGCAGAGATTAGGGAGAGAAAGAATGAGTTAGAGAGGGATTTTGCGTCTAAACTTGGAGAGAGAGCTAGAGAGAGTTAGTGAGAAATGGTGATGAGAAAGATTTACAGAGAGAGGGAGATGAGCAGTAAAGAGAGATGTTACATAGAGATGGTAAGAGGAAGATGAAAGGAAAAAGAAAGAGTGGTGGATGGAGAGAGTGGGAGATCGAGAGAGTTGGGCATAAAGCGATAGTCAGTGAGAGAGACAGTGTGTTAGGGAGAGACAGGTGCAGGTGGACCAGTCAGTTGAACTTTGACATAGGACAAACCATACAGTATGTGTGCACTCATCACTGTATGGACACTAACTACAAACATACAAGATTAAATATACAATAAAAACATGATTACAACAGATTAACGACAAACACATGAGATTAGACATACAATAAAAACATCACCTACAACATATTAACTACAAACATATATAAGATTAAATATACAATAAAAAGCACATCATCTGATTTCAACACAAACTACAACCATATATAAGTTTAAATACACAATAAAAGCACATCACCTGATTACAACACTTAAAAATTCATGATTAACAAGGAGCAACAACAAACTGACAAGTCAACAACCATCTAAAACCCATGATAAGGTGCTTAAAGACGAAGCTACCCACAACAATGTGATGAGACGTCAAAAAGCAACAACTGTTCATTTTAAATAAACCAATTCAGACTAATTGTGTGGCCTCTGTAGATCTAAATTTGAAAGAAAACACCATCCCCTCATGGTCACTGAAGTAAGTTGGCACCACGACAGAGTCTATGTCATACTCTGTAGATTTAATATATAAATGATCGATTAATGTCCCCCTCTCTGTTGTGGGAGATGTGACATATTGAACATAACCTTTTTCTATCATAAAATTGCAGAGATTTGAAGATTTCAATATGTCGTCATTAAAATCTCCCACCACTGCCACAGTGGCACAATGTGACTCCAGCCAATTCAATAATCTGTCCAAATTATACTTAAATAGAGACATGGGGTAAGACGGTGGACGATAAATAACACAAACTATAATTTTATACTCTGCAAAATAGTTCACTAAACATTCTAAAACTAAAATCTCGTACTGTGATCTCATAGTTTAAGTTTTCCTCACAGTACATGCCAACACCACCGTGCTGCTGGCCCTGCAAACTAGTCAAAGCTGGATGATTACTCTGCTGATAAATAACTACGGGACGACTATGGAAGTTAAAACCTTCAATGTGACTAGTTTGAAAAGATGAATCTACATTTAACCATGTCTCTACCACAGCGATACAGTTAGGCTGCCAGTGCTGTGAGCATAAAGCCAAATCTGACACATGTCGAGCTAAACCCTGAACATTCATGTAATAGAATGTCAGGACATGTGCCTCCTGTTAGTGCCAGGACAAACTGTCGACTGTGAAGGGAGGCATGTTCTGAAGTGCCGCTCTAATGCCATCGTTACAATAAATGGCGTCTTCATTAAAGTCCTGAATGATGAGGCCTTCTAAAGTCCTAACACGACTAAGGGCCACATACGCCTGACCCCGCCGTAAACACTTGTTTAAGGGACACCACGGCTTGATCTACTGTAACTCCCTGTACTTTATGAACTGTACACGCCCCCAAGCGAGTTTGAGCGGAAACTGACGCCGCTTTTTCCCCCTCGTTATTTCGCCTGCTCCTCCTCTGGTTCTATGAGGGTAGAACCAGTCAGGTGAGCAGGGGGGCGTGTTTGCCCTCCTCCTCTGTGCGCCTACTCTATCATCATCAAATTTAACATAAATTGCTAAAGGAGAAGGTTTTTCTGAGGATTTTCAACTATATATGTAACTATGCCACATACCCCATTAACTACTAACCATCAGCTAAATCTACATTTTTTACACAGCATAACACGAGCATTTACACCCAAGATTATAAAGACTCCTCCAAACTGGCTAATTTGGATTTATGGAGATGGCCTTGTATCTCTGTTAACTTTCCAGTGTTTTTGTCATAGCCAAAGTCACGCGCACTGATTGTTACTTACTTTTTCTGGACAGACTCTATTTAATTCTTTAAATTGTAATTGGATACAAAGCTGTTTTTGGTGAAAATATGCAACACATCAGGATCTTCACCTGTTTCACAGTGTTTTAAATATTTCTATGTCCCCATCAAGCAGTGGTGTCCCTCTGGAGTGCACTCTAAAGTCTGTTTAGAAGCTCTGCAAAGGTGTTATCCTTTTGTCTAACTACAGTTTTAATTCAGCAATTTTGAATAAATCTATAAATAAATTAACACCTATGTTTTTTCTCTGTACGAGCTTGACCCATAACTGGAGATAATTGATAAAAATCCCCAACAGCTATGACAGACACATTGCCAAATGGAGAAAAGTCACCTGACTGTTTGATTTGACGTAATCGCCCATGAATATAAGTAAATAACTTTTTATCTACCATGGATATTTCATCAATAATTACAATTTGTAAATCCATGGTACTTGGCACGCAGAGTATTGATGGATCTTTTCCTCTCCAGCGGCGTGTAGGGGAGGGGGGAAACATTAGTGCCAATACTAAATGTTTTGTGGATAGTAGCCGCCTGTAAGTTATATGCTGCTATCCCCTGTTGGAGCCGTAATAAAACACTAATATTATCTGGACTATGACAAATTGGACCGAATATACGAGTTGCCTCGTACTGAATGGCTCTGATAAGGTGACTCTTCCCCGTGCCTGCTCCCCCTGTGATGAACACGTGCAATGGCTCTGGGTTAATACCAGCTACTTTATCTAAACACCATTGCCGTATTTTGTAAAAAATGGACTGTTGTTGCTCGTTCAGAGTTTTTACAAGTGAAAGACCCTCTTGACGCTCATCACGTTTCTTTTCTCTATATGACACACTTGTTCACTTCTAACAACTAAGTCTGGAATAAGCCTCTTGCTCCTGCTCAGAACCAACAGCCTGTAACATCTGTCTGAACTCCTCCCTCGACTCCAACCTCTCTCCACTTCCTGTCTGGGGCAGAGCAGGCCCCACGCATCCTCGTGCAGCTCCCTAAGTCCATCTGCTCATGGACCTCATCCAAATCCTCAGCTGCAAGTTCAAACCGACACCTATTTGAATCAACAACAGACTTAACCAAATGAACAGACCCGTCACTCAAACGCACATCCCCCGTTTTATAGAAATGTTCAAATGTTTCAAATGGAGGGGGCTTAAGATCAACATCTGCACGATAAGGCAGGAATAGCTGAAGAATGCTTTGATGGAATAACTCTGTGTTTTTAGTCTCAGAGAATCGTGCATATCTAACTACAGCGGGCTTGGTCCGAGTTCTTTTAGTGATTGCACCTAATCCATTCTGTAAGAGAATTGGATTTTTACACTTGTCCGACGGCCCGAGCAAGCGATATTCGGATACGAATGTCGCGATGCACATGTCGTTAAATGTGCTGTCGTTTGGTCTACTTAAATATCGATCTATAGTGTTTGTCATCCAAATATCCTCCCCCATGTCATCATCTATTTCGCCAATTGGGTTTGCTCATACGGACTATATTATCACCAGTCGGAACAAATGTTACTTTTCTTGAACTCTCTTTTAAGTGCATGTTTGTAACTCTGTAGACAGCTTCCTGTGCAGAGACATCACGATTATGAAGATAAACACTGCCTAACTTTTTAAATGCCTCTTTTGCACTAACATTACCTTTGGAAGCCTCTTTTTGTGCATTACTTAACAATAAACCCATATCCCTCTCTGATTTAGAAATATAGAAATTATGTAAACAACACAAAGCCCATGCATCTACTACAAATTGTATGTCCATATTGGCATTCCAGAGGGTTAATAACTTGTCGTTTATAGTTATTGATCCAAGCTTCAACCCCAGCCCCCCTCTTTAAAACTATGTGTGTGTGTCCATCTAAAACACTGTAGAGCTGCTCAAATGTGAACTGAGTTAAACCTAATGATGCAAACAACTCTTCTGCACTAAGACCAGGTTATTTTCATCAAGAATAGCATTCTCAGCACACTCATAATAAATTCTGCCTCCTCTTTTGTAACAAGGGGCTCTGAATCTGGGTCCTTCTGTTTAATAAACGTCCGTGCTGATACAGGACGTGGGAAATTTAAAACGACAGCTTTGTTGTTCTTTTTCTACATGTTTTTTGAGTGACGTTTAGAATGCTGCTGCACCGAAGTCACTTTTTCCAGTAAAATCTGGGTCAGAGGGTACTTCACAGGTAACATATTTATCAACAAACTGAACTACCTCCTCATCAGTATTTACTCCCAGCTTTGGAGCATTTTCAAATCCAAAACAAACAATGAACATGAGGAGATCCGCGCTGTTGGAATTCTACACGATAAAAATAATCTATAACTTTACCAATTGGCTGAGCCGGGGACAGAATAACTTTACGCAAAAAAACGGTCGCCAACGGGGGAGTCAAACATACGAGCCGCGGTTACAGGGTGACGACGCAACAGATCACACCTCTCAGCCCAATCTAAAATCTGAAACACTCCGGGTACTGCCTTCCTGCTTTTAAGAGCGTTTTTAAGGAGGCTTGGCCAGCGGAGATCTGCGGAACTAAAACGAACAAAACCTGTCGGAATACCAAGCTGACGAATACAAGCAAATAAATCTTTTTTGTGCGGACTGCCAGAAGGGCGGTTTGTACCTCTAATAGGTTGCATAAACGATAACCATTATCATATTGTAACAAATTCTCTAAAGTTCCTTCGCCTGCAGTCTGACCAGAATGTCCCTTTCGTAAAGCTATCGACACTTTTGACACGACCTGCTGAACTTCTAACATATACAAAGCCAAAAACAGAAACTTAAAATTTTGTGCAAATCTACCATCCACGTGCAGGAGTCTATAATAAAATATCTGCACATGGTCAGGGGAACCAGGCCGAGGACTATGAAATGTATTACGACCTAATGGAAACTCTTTTGGAAAACATTTAGCCTCATTCTCTTTATCACACAACAAACTAACCGGGCTGTTCCCCTCAGCAGGAGCCAAATTTAAAATGCCTTCAAAATAGTGATCTAGAGCTTCCTGAGCAATATCAACAGGCATGAAAAATGTATCCTGATACATACAATGACGCTGTCGATCATGGGAGAAGCTCATCATCTAAATCTCCCTTCCGCCTGCTCCTGTTCTGCCCGGTTTTTTTCCACTTCAACATTAACATCTACACACGTCTCTGTAACAATTTTCTTCTTCATTAGCATCTCGATCGGTATCAATACTTCAGCAGCAGCGTCCGTGTTAATAGCCTCCTCTTCCCTAACAAACTCATTTACCCACTCTTCATTAAAGTCAATATCTAAATATACCGGTTGTTTTTGTTTTAGAAATGCAATGGCCCTCCGTACGCGCTCTGTATCTACCATATTGATACTCGTAATGTCCTTTATATGTAAGTTTACGCTTAAGTTTTACAGGCAATAAACAACCGTCCTATATTACTACGTGGTAATAGCTTAACTGACTCACTAAACCCTCGAAGGTACACAACGTGACTGGACCGTGGATCCCTCGCTGACCCCCCTTCGGCAAAGCTAAAAGTTGCATAAAATTTATGTTTAAAGCAACTATGTGCTGTTCAACAGTGTTCAAGCATGCGAGCTCAGGGGGAATATCGTCCAATTGTAAATTATTCACTGAGCATTCAGATGGCATTTGACCCTTGCACAGCTTTGTGTTTTGCATGTGTAACAGATCCATAACTACCCTCTACAATCAGACAGTGGGCACGCAACCCGGGCAAATCGTCATCACACAAATGTAAATAGGCCTCAGAGATGCAGGTATTTGCTACATTCGCGCATTTTCGGTTAAACCATAAAGTCGTCCTTTCTACAAGGCAAGACCTGATTTCTAAATAACAATTTTAAACAGACGCAGCAAATGTACTCTGGACCATCTTGATCTTCCTTTAAAAACTGTTGCAAAACAAAAGTGAAATTTTCCCCGTTTTTGTTTCAGATGCCCTTTGGTTGTTCCTGAATGCTGCCCCGAGTTTTTATTTTTAAATAATTCATTATTGTGGTATTTTTGTTTGCCAAATGCTTTTACTTTTTGTTTATGTTGGGGATTTACTTTGTACTTAACGTTTACTACCTGGCTGTTTTAAACATTTTGTTTTTATGTTGAGATTACTTTTATATTTCTGAATGCTGGCAGCTTTAAGTTTATTCTGGTAATTTAAATTAACTTTGTATTTGTTAATACAAGCAATCTTAAGTTTCTTCTGGTATTCTATATCAGCAGCACTGTATTTCTTTTTATATGTTAATTTAAGATTTTTCTCTAAAGTCCTATGTTGGTGCTGTTTTATATTTGCTTGCAGCCTTTTCCCCTCTCTATAGTTCAAAATCATCTCTATCTTATTTTGCTTACCTCTCCTTTTTTGAGGCATCTTTACATGTGTGTGATGTGTGATATAATGTGTCCTATGTTTTTCCTTGTTTGAATCATGATGTTTTGATGTAGCTGCTGCTTTTCAAATGCTTTAGTTTTTTTCTTTTGCATATACTTGATACTATAGGGGTTTTTTTTTTTATTTGGTTTGCTACATTAAGCTGTGAGTTGAGAGCTACATTCTTATGCCTAATATTGTAACTCTGCATTGAAAATTGACAGACTCTGCCAGCATTTCATAAACAACCATTAGCATTTGGTATTTCACACAAATTACATTTTCATAAATGGCTGTTAACATTCTCTAGGTAATGCCATTTGTTTGACAGAGGCTTGGTAGTACAACCATATTTAAGCCATGTTTTGTTATGAAATGTGAACACATCGACCACCTAAATAATGCGCAGTTGCTTGGATTTCCAATTCTGTGGCCCATGTCCCAACTTTTATTAGCATGTGTTTGATGTACTGATATATTGCTCACAACGATGGGCCATCACGCAAAAGCGTGTTGTATTTTGAGGATTATTTTTTTAGCTGTTTCACAATTGCTAGTCTAATTTTCTATGATATTTTTGTGTGCCACTAATGGCCTGTGACACAGCCCTAAAGAAACAGTTACCGTCTGCAACAATTTTGTCATTTTGACACGGCACACCTAATGGACCCCCTACAGTTTTTAGGATCTGCTACACCCATTCTTCTGAAACTCAGCCTTAATGAGTTTGCATAAAGTCCTACAAACACTTTCAGAAAGTGGATTGAAGGACAGGGCATCGTCTTGAACATTGGTACACAGCACATCTAAATCAACCACAATGTCCTCCTTTGTCTTTTGGTTGGGGGTACAGAAAAAAAACTTCTGTGGCCTCTTGACGCTTTAAACCCTCAGATCCTATCCGCTACAACAACAAGCCATCAACACCAGTCAATTCAAACTCTCTTGAAAACACTCAATGAATCGTCACCAGGATCCCCGTAACATGAAGCCAACGCACAAAAATGACTGCTGTACACCCTCATCTATATGACTAAAATACACTACCACAACTTTTACCATCCGCATCTACCAACCCTTCAGCACTACTCGAGGTGAGAGTCGACTACAGCCATACCGCCCATTGTCTTTAATAACAGCACAAGCACTTCCACAGAGTGTCATAATACATGTGTCGTACTGTGCCAAATCTGTTCTAAAGCACCATCTAAAAGTTACCCACGCGCCTACCTCAATAAACTCGTGTTCTACACATTTGCACCCCTTAACCGGCTCACTAAAAGAAAACCAAACTAAACTCTGCCCATCAATAACTGCCTCATTAGGCAGGTCTGCAACAAGTAAAAACTCATGCCCACGAGTCAAGCCCTGATTCCTACGCTCAGTGTACAGTGCATCACCCAAGATTCAAACTAAGTCTAACTGAGCCTGATCCCTGAAAACACATTACACACAGAGTGCTTAGCTAAATCTACCAAAGACATCGCCATGCACTGTACACCATTATACTGAAACCTAGCATCGTCCCCTGATGGAAACTACCCCTAATGACAGAAGGAACACCGACGGGTCGTACAACATCAGACTGTGCACAACAAGACTTATCTTTGTGTCAGAAGCTCTCTCCTCATGGACAGCTGGAGGGCTGAGAAGAGAAGGCTGACTGGTCACAGAAGGCAGAGAGGTCAGAACAGGGCTGCAGCAAGGAGAACGCGGCAGGGTCACAGGAGGGATGATATCCATGGTCTTGGTCTTAAAGATGCAAAGAAATATTTATTAGTGTGCCTTTAAACTAGTCAGGCTGTTACTGTACATACATTTCTCAGCAACATAAAAGCTAATACTACCACTACTACGTAATAATACTACTAAAAAAATTACTCACCTGGTCCGTCGACAGTCCCCATTTGATCCTGGCCCTGGTAAGTGACGTTCCTGGAGTCACTTCCACATCTCCAGACTACAAAAACATGTAGACATTACCCCCACATTCTGTTTTAAGAATAAACATGATTGCAGAATGAAAAGTCAAAACAAACCTCGTCCTCCAGGAACTCATCTAGGATGACGAAGCTGGTAGGGGACGTTCCAGGTGTCACCTCCACTACAACTGCCTCCGCCTATAAAACAATATCCAATTAAAATCAGTACAGGCAACAATGAGTAAAAAACATCAACATATTTAAAATTACACAAACCTGGTCCTCCTCCACAGCATGCACGAAGCTGGATGGTGAGCCGGAGTCTCACGCTCCACGTCCGCCCGGCGCTGCCTCCACCTTCATTAAATGTACAAGATCACTATTAGAAGAAAAACAAAACCATTTGAAAATATGTAAATTTCATGTTTTTTAAAAACACTCCCCTGCCGCTTGGGGGTCCGGGTTTCTTTGAGGAAGCACCCTTGCGACGCCTCGCCGTAGACGTCGTCTAAACCACAAAAAGGATAAATAAGTTACTAGACCTCACACCAGGCAATTGTTTACTTTTAACAATAAGCAATGACACCACAACGCACCATGCTGCATACCTTCTTTCCCTATTCCCAAAACCGAAGGACACAAGGTGGTCACGTCCTCCCCCAGAGCTGAGGTCAGATGGACAACTCTTGTCCATCTCGATACAACTCATTTGCAGGGCTGGGGCTGAAGAGGACAGGTGACAGGGGGATGGAGAAAAACAGTCTCCCACCTAACAACAAAGAAAAATGTTATTGTATTAATAATTAATATTAATGTTATTGTTCAATAATTAAAGACAGGATGACATTTACTATAACCTCCTGTTGTACCAGGCGCCCCTTGGAACCCACAGGGGAGGTTGAGTCCGTAGGCTGGTTCGGTAACAAAAATATACATTAAGACTATAGAATAAGTTACTTGTGCTTGAAGACAAAAAAGTAACAATCTCTCACCTTTCCGCCGCGCACCAACGGGAGTCCACTTACGAGGGGGTGGTCGTGGCACTGGCAGCGGTCCAGTCACAACCACTCTTGGCAAAGCCCTCCTAGTGACTGTGCGAGGCGGGGGAGGGGCGCCGGCCACTGAGGACGCGGGGGAGGAGACCTCAGCTGCCTGTAGCAAGCCTGCCACAGCAGCTGAACAAGGATCCCCATCCCGTCGCTGTCACTCAGGTGGATCTGAAACCAGAATTATCACCAAATGTTACATATTACAAAAAAAATCACACAGATTAAAAAAAAAAAAAAGAAATTGGTCAAATGAGAAAGATTGTACTTACGCCATCCCTGCAAACCACAAGCTCTCGTCGATGCAGGGGGAAAAAATGGTCGATATGGGTATGCTAATACCCATTCGCCCACTGGACACCCGGTGGTACTCCTGCCGAAGGAGGGTCTGGATCTCCACGTTTCCAGCGAGGCGCGGTGGAAATCCACGACACACCACCTTAAAAAAGAAATCACAATTTAGAAACTACAAACTACACATATTGTCAAAGGATTACAAATACATTTTTACATACCTTTGGGCCAACGCCCGCAGACATACCTGAGGAGTCGGGCAAACTCCTCTGATGCCTCGTCGACCGTCCTGCTGGGCCGTCAGGTTGTTGCACGGGGCCAATGAGACACACCAGAGCGGCTCTGAAAATGAAGAGACAATTAATTTGTTTCAACTTTCTCAATGACACTACAAGGTTCAACTCATTTAATGTTTTACCACAGATGATATAATGGTCATTGCTAGACGACAAACCTGGGTGACGGGTTGAGGGCGGTCCCCTCAGCTCCATGTGGAGGGTCACGGGCACAACCCTCCAGGAGTTGCGCTGATGCGCAAGGACAGGCAGCCCTCTGGCATCGGCACGATGCGATCATGCGGACCGCAACGCAGATGGGAGTTCCCGTCCCGACAATCAAGAACGAACTAAAAAAAAGAAGACAATATTTAACAATCCTCAATCACTACTTCAGAAGTTTTGCCTCATTACTGAAGCGCATAGACGTTACCTTCTTGTCGGAGACTCCGGCCGGCAAGAACCAACTTGGAGGACTTCCCACTGTGCCTGGAAGTCCTTCCAGGGTTGACCAGAATGCCGAAAACCCACCGTACCACGTGGCCTAAAAAAGAAGCATGTGAAAAATACTCAGCATTTACAAAACCAGACAGTATGAAGCTGCAAAAAACATACAGAAAAAAACACTTACGGGTAACGGTCTCAGCATTGGCCGAAACAGGTGGACGGTGAACAGCCGTTGGAAGAGCAGGGCTCCCCCGCAAGCTGCTCAGCCCTCCTCCTCTCCGCAGCGCGGAGCGCCTTCATCCCTTGACCTTAGGCATCTGGAAATAAGTTATAATTGTTTTAATTGAAGAAATACATGTAACATTTTAAGGAGTCAAACCTAACCCTAAACTAATGCATTGGAAAAGTAAAGATAGACTTTTTTTTTTTTTTGTACTTTTTAATATCCAATTGTCACTGTAAAATGATGTCAAAGCTCCATTTTTCTCTTGTGCTGCAAAAATTCTTCTGATCTTGTAGTTTATTAGAAAAAAAATAAAATAAAAATAAAAAATAAAAAAAAAATCGCCTGGTTCTAGGCAGCTTTAAGGTGAACTTGGCAAGCACGATCATATGACTACACCGCACCGCAGTGACCAACGACAACAGAAATGGGCTACAAAAGCAGAAGTAGTCACATGGATCTAACTTAAAGACATTTAATAAATTGCACATAAAACAAATATATAAGACAAAAGGATAGTCTGCAATAAAAACAATGACAACAACCATGAGTAGAACAAGATTCAGGTCCAAAAACCATCTCAAAAAGACTAGAAAGCAGACCTAAACCCAGGAACACTGTATCTGCACACAGAAGATACTGGACCAGACCTGGTCAAAACCACAACTAACCAAATCCTACAAGGGCTGAAAATGGTTCCTAAAAACAAGATACAAGTGTATACCACAAGTTTAAAAGTAACATTCACACAGAAGGAATCTCCTCCAGAACCTCACCAGTATTTGACAAGGACTACAATAGGATCCAGCTACACCAGGACCGGACCAGGACCAAAAATTTAAACAAAATTCATTATGACCCAGCATCAATGTGGAAAGCCCATCTTACCATGACAAACCTCGACTAGGACTGGACCAGGACTGGACCCAGCCCAAGACTAGACCAGAACACAAGTGAAAAATACTATCTGTTCTGAGAGCATATAAAACCAAACCTAATCAAAAACCACAATAAAACCAAATATCTACCACAACTCAAAGTGATTCCTAACTTTTCCTTTTTTTTTTAGTACGACAAATGTACATTACATTTAAGCACAATGGCACAGAGATGCGTGTACCAGATTGTAGCTTTACAGCCAATTTTTCCATCTGTACAAAACCTAAACAAACACTGCACACACATTTTTAATCCTAAGCTGCAAGTTTACAGTTACGTTCACACTTCAAGGATCTCCTCAGGAAATCAACCTTTAATGAGATATTAGGCCAACTAACACTTTAACAAACTAAACATTATATTTCTGCATAAATATATACATACCTCCAAGCTACCTAGAACCAGACCAAAACAAGAATAGGACCATTTTTTATGCACACAAAAGTATATATAAGCCAGTACTCGACACAGACAACAGGATGAGGCTCCCACACAGCTACTAGGCCTCGCTAGCATTTAGCCCCACTAGCTAACAGATTCATCCACAGAAATAAAGCCAACGTTACGAGACTAACACAAGAATCTTACAAAAAATTAGCACTTTCAATGTACAAAAAACAGGCCCCTCACAAAGCATAGACACCGTGGAAACTCCATAGATAAAAAGTTACACAATACATGATGAATTTTTCACTACAGCTAACATTCAAAAAACAAAACAGCTTAATTTAACGCGTAGGGCTTTGCGCGCATTTAAAATGGGTCAGGACTACACCTGGACCAGATCCAGACCAAGACTAGACCAGAACACAAGTTGAAAAATCCTATCTGTTCTGAGACGCATAAAACCACACCTAAAACATAAACATCATAATGGAACACAACATCAAATGTGGTCAAAGCACTAATTTTACAAAGACACACCTAGACCAGACCAGGACCAGTCCCAAGCCCAGACCAAACCAAGAACTACACCAGAACACAAGTAAAAAAAATCCTCGTCTGTTCTGTTCTCTCTTCATAACGGGATGCAGCTGCTAGCACAGACTAACACTTGAACGATACAAACCTATACATATATATACATGACACAGTAGCCACAATAAGACTAAGGCTTAGACCTAAACACTAAGGCTATACTACACACTAGAAGTTGTATCCCCGCACATCACAGCCCACAGCATACAGTTATAGACTAAGACTGAGATTAAACAAGAATTATTACACTTTCCAATGCACACACACATCACACACACAAACAGAGGCACATACACACGCCCACATGACACACGCACACACACACGAACATACATAGACACCCACACACGCATACACCACATTATACAACACAGTCACAAACATAGACCATACATTTATACCGACTAAATACAGTTCACACACACCATGTACACACACACACCACACATGTACACACACACACATCACACACATGTACACACATACCTGTTACACACACACAAACACATACATAAATGTACAAAAACACAACACCACATAAATACATGTACAAACACACCCACAAATTACACATACTTGCAGCAGGACTAAACACTTGAACATACCATGCCATAATTAGCCACAATAGACAAAGGGCTAGACTAAACACTTTAACATCACTAGAAAGTTGTATCGGCATACATACCAGCCCGACGTTATGGAGATTTAACAAGAATATTGACACACTTTAATGCGCACGCCAAACCACAACACACACGCTCCGCACAACACACATCACACACGACACCCACACACACATTACATACACATTAGGGCGGGGCTATCACCAAGAAGCATGCCGATACGATACGTATCTCTGATACAAGTGCGATTTTCGATACGATTACGATATATTTCAATATACGATACGAACCGATTCAGAATCAAAAAATAAGGCCTTAAACCTTATTAAATGGTCAACCAAATTTCACACAACCAAAAAAAACACACAAAACGCAATAACAACCCACAAAATTAAATTGTGCATTTATCTTCCATGTATGGAAGGTAAAAAACTACAATGAAGGCCTTTTTGCTTAAGGCATGTTTTAAGTGGAGGAAGGACATTTTGTTCTTCTCCTGCTGCTCGCTGATTCCCCTTTCTTCGCATCCCGTTTACACCGGTAAAGAGTAAGATTCTGGGGAATAGGAATATCGATTATAGGGATAATAAGCAATAATCGATACCGTAATCGAAGTTTTTAATAAAGATCGATACAGTCTCGGTGTATGCGATATTTTGCGCACAACCCTAATACCTATGCAATCACGCAGGGGTATACACAAACACACACCACACGTACACACAAATAAAGCATGGTATACACACCACATACAGATGTACACACCACACACATATGTAACACATCCGCATAGGTACACACACCGCATATGTACACACACAAGCATTGTACACCCCACACTATATGGTAAAACACAATATATGTGGTACACTCACACACACTCATATGTCGACACAAACACATCCAGCCGCACACCAACACACATATGTCGCCAACACACACACACACTATGCACACACACACACGTACACAACACTACGGACCCACACACCCATATGCAACACTACACGATACATACGTACACACACACCAACACGTGTACTACACACACACACATCTACACACAAATATTAATAAGCATTAGGCCCCGCTTTACCTAACAGACCTTGTCCACAGAATACAGACCACAAGTTTACGAGTTAACTAAATAAAAACTTTTCACTACAGATCATTCAACTAACTAAAAACAGCTTTATCTTGCAAACACAATTAAAGTGGCGGTTTACCCTGGGACCAGAACAGACCTATGTCCGAACACAATTGTGAAAAATCCTCATCTGCTTCCGAGACGCCTCATATAAAACACGCACATTGCGCAAAACACACCTCCTTAGCAACAGCATAGCAGCAACTTTTCTTTTCACAGCTCTGGGTAATAAGTGATATCATTGGCTGCTTCTAGGCTTAAAATTTAGGCTCAGATGTTTAGGACAATACACAATGAATTTTTCACTACAGCTTCAATTCAATTAACAAAACAGCTTTATTTTATTAAAACACACACTTTATATGGTGGACCAGGACTTCAACCCAGAAGAGGACCAGAACACAAGTGAAAAATCCTATCCGTTCCTGCGACTCAATAAATCCACGCACAAATGCGCAAAACAAACCCAGTAGCAACACAGCAAGCACTTTCCACTTTTCCCCGCCTCTGGGAGACGTGATATCATTGGCCCCTTGTCTTCTAGGCTCAACATTTTAGCTTCGCTTAAAAATAGACACGAGAAATTTTCATCTTGACAGCTATTCATTCATTAACAAAACCGCTTTATTTAACACATATCTTAAAGTGGATCAGGACCTCTCACCGGACAAGACCCCGAGACCAAGGACTAGACCAGAAAACAAGTTGAAAAATTCCCATCTGTTTCTGAGACTTATAAAACACGCACATGCGGCAAATACCACAACCTCATAAGCAACAGATAGCACCTACCACTATTCACCATTTTTTCTTCCCGCTCTCTGGAATAGTGGTATACATTGGCCTTGCTTCTAGGCTTAAAATTTAGATTAGCTTTTAAACTATACACGATGAATTTTTTTCAACTACAGCCTCATTCATAATTAGCAAACCAGCTTTATTTAACCAACATATTTAAGTGGCCAGGACCACAGACCCGACTAACCAGAACAAGATTAAAAATCCTATTCTTTTTTCTGAGACTCTCATAAACCCGCACATGCGCAAAACACACTCATAGCACAGCATAGCAACCATTTTCTTTTTTCCCCGCTCTTGGAATACTGAATCATTGGCGCTTTCTAGGCCACAGGCTTTCTGATTGGACAACACAGACACACTAGAATCATGTCCTAATCAGTCACACCCCAAAACACAATAAAAAAAGAAGAACATTCTCCATGCAGATCACATACCTTAACCCGTACAATCACACAGTTTTAGCTAAGATGAAGGTACAAGTCACGTTCACACCAGATCCTCCCCCCCCACAACTCAACCTGGTTAAACACGAACAACGGACTGCATCTATGACACCTACTAGCCCGAACAGACACTTTAAATACCTAAAATTTCCGTTCTGCATATATACATAAAGCCCCCATTACTGTAAAACCAAGACAAACAAGATATTACCACTTTTTAATATAGTATATACAGCCGTTACTTAACACAGACAACAACAGGATGAGTGCAGTGATCTATTAGGCCCCGTAGCATTAGCCCCCCCCCGCCAGCATTCGCGCGCCTAGCATAGCCTCCGCTAAAGGCGTTACAACCGTTCATCCTCATCTATACCCACAGTTAGAGATGAACAGAAGATTACAACAATAATTAATACTTTAAAAAACGGACACAGAACACATACAGGCTATTAAGCTTAAGACACCCAGGACACAGGGGAAACCCCCCACCCGTAAAAACGTACTTAGCTTAGCTTGAACACAATACACGATGAATTTTCACAATTTTCATAGCTTCATTCATTAATAAACTAGCTTTACTTTAAGACTCATG
>JAIEZT010001328.1:27794422-27867944 GCA_019594935.1 Periophthalmus modestus
TTTCACACCCAAACTAGGAATAAACCATGGGTCTAAAAAAGAGGACTAAGCCCTGGATAAGATATTTCTAAAATAATGATTAACCCAAAGGAGGACAAAACATGAATCACTAATTAGCTTTGCATGTTAAAAAAGCAGCACGATCAGTCCAGACTTCTGTTTTGGTCCCGTCAGCCACTTGCTTCTGCTGCCTCTCGCATATTTCCTGTTTTTTCTGGCTCTTTGGCTCATGCTCGTGTTAAGTTTCAGTTTGTATATGATTATTTTCTCCCCTACAGGATGTCAGGTGCAGTAGTTTTTATCAAACAGGTTCACTGGGATTAGCTACTCTGGCTTTTAAAAAAATGTAAAAACATCGCAAAATAGCTGCTTTTGGGTTGAATCCCGTAGCCCTCAGACCAGGGGTCACCAACCTTTTTGAAACTGGGCGCAGGGCTACTTTCGTGGGTACCCAGTCATAGGAAGGGCTACCAGTTTGATTCGCTCTCTGAAATGACAAATATGCTCAGTTTGGGGCATTCTTATCTCAAAAATGTAATTAGATTATAGTTACAAGTTACTTCTCCCAAAAAGTAACTGAGTTACCATCTCAGTTACTTTTTGGGAGAAGTAACTAGTTACTAGGCAAAGTAAATGTCATGATCTCTGCCTGCTCCTGCTCTCGCGTGTTCCTCTGACCCCTCCTCACCTGACTCCAGAGCGTGGGCGGAGCCCTGTGCTCCTCCCACACCGCACCTGCAGCCAAATCAACACACCTGCAGGAGGATTAAAAGGAGCCAGGCCCCAGCTCTCTCTGCCAGGTCGTCTGATCGTCACCCTGCTGCTCTCACCGTGTGTCTGCGTGCTGCTCTGACATCTCTGTCCTCGTGTCTCTGCCGTGTTCCTGTCCATGTTCCTGCCTGAACTGAAGTAATAGTAACGCGCCCGTTTTACTGTCAGTAATGGTAACGGCGTTGGGACACTGGGAAAAGTAATAATTAGTTAATTACTCCGTTAGTGAAAAAACAACACGTTAGTAAACACCGTTATTGTTTAACGCCGTATTCCCAACACTGGTGTATAAATTATGTAATGTTAAAGAAAAAAAAAAATTAATGTGCATATATTTTTAAATAAATCCCTGTTGCTTTTTGATTTTTTTTTTTTCTGGTCTCGCGAAAAAAAACCTGTTGTTACCCTGAAGCTGCCTTATCTCAAGGCCTTTCCTGCCGTAGTTTACGTCCCGGTGGTAGTTTACGTCCCGGTGGTAGTTTTAGTTTCCCCCGGTGGTAGTTTAGCTCGGTAACTTTTGTGACACGTAGTGAAATGTCCCCTCACATTGTGCCGCTTTGCCATCGCCACAGTCGCCCGCAGATGAGACACACACAGGTTTTATTTTACAGTCGGTGAAACATTCAGAGCTAATCTTCACAGCGCTCGCGAGCGGAGAGCACTGGTTTTGTCACGCGCACAATACTGACCTTTGACCTGAGGAGGTCAGAGTTCACCTTAACTTTTCTAAACTTCATGTATAATGAATATATATTTTAAGATGTAGTCATTTTTAAATCTATATATTAAATGTAAGGGTAATTAAAAAAAATAGCAACAGAATAAAATAAAATTTTAGATGCAGCTCATTAGTGAGTTGTGCTATTTTTAGAAGCGGCCTGCGGGCGCCTCTTGTGGGCCTTGCGGGCGACCTGGTGCCCGCGGGCATAGGGTTGGTGACCCCTGCCGTAGACTATATATAGAAAAACATATATCTAACCTGCTCGCCTCAGCGATCCAAACAGACAGTGATCATGGCTGCACTTCCAGCTCCATCGACTCTGGACATCAAGTCACATTTTACATTAAAAACTGTTGCCCCTCTCTCCATAACTGCTGCTGTCAAACTCGTCATTTTGTCTTAAGATGTTCGTACTGACCCGCCTCTACATGATCCTGGCATTTTTATTTCTACTACTGCACCTTCAAACTTATAAACATTAGTAAGAGACAAATCAGTCTTTCTGTCCCTGAGGTCACTCTCTCTCTCTAGTGTTAGTAACAGTTGATTGACAGCATTGCTAAGCGTCCATCCCTGCTAAAAAAAAAACGGTTCCGGCTGGAAGAGGCGTTACCCACCACAGCGACGCTCCAGATGGGCTCTTTGATCGCTATGATTCTCGCAGTCAGATTTCCAAATACTAGCCTAGCTCCAAATTCGCCCCATAAGCCTCGATGAGCTTCATTTGACTGGATCCAAATGTTCTGGGTGACGTCACAGTTAGTCCATTTTTTTACACAGTCTGTGGGTTGTGTCGTCAGGATTACACAATATGAGAATTGACTATAGATCTTAGAAAGCTGGAGAGTTCAGCTTTCTTCTTCTTGTGAAACAGGTTCTGATTTCTCCTTATATGTTCTTACTGGTATTATATTTTAGAAGAAAGAACCAGCTTCTCTTTTTCTGCCTGAAAAAAAACCTGTTCTTAAGGTCCTGTAATATGCAAAAATGATTCTTGAGCTTAAAGCTCGGTTATAGTGATTTTTCTTCCTTAAAGACATAACTTCAGGTGCATTTTGTTTTCATTTACAGATGTTTGATCAACCTTTTATTAATAATCTTGCTCAAAACTCTTGCACCTTGTTCTCTGTCCCAGGCTGTATATCGTGTTTCTGATATCGACAGTTTAAATGATGTGAAATGATAAAAAAAAAAAAGAAAAAAAAGCAAAAAACATGATGTGCTCTGGTTAAATTTGCAGATGTGTAGCCTCTGTACCAGGCTCAGTTCCCTATGTCAATGTAATTAACACAAAAACACTGATTTCACTTTAGTTTGTGGTTTTATTTTCTACAGGTGACATTTCTGAGTCGTCAGTTAAGATTAAGCCAAATTAAAAGTGTTTATCAAAAGCATTTGCATCGTTTCTCTTCAAACTTTCTGTCTCTGCATAATTACTGGACTATCATGACAATACAACAAACTTACAGTACAAATTAAAAAATGAAAACGATATCCATGTAAAAATACCTTCACAAATTATTTATTGTTCGGCTTGATACAGGAAAGCACCGATGCTATCGGACACCGGGGCTGATATTGAACATTTTGATGGATCAGATATCGGCTCAGTCAATATCTCATTTTGACCAATAAATTGTAATAAATAACAGTTACAAAACACATTTAGATTTTTACTTTACCATACGCTGTTTAGGTTTAAAGAACATAAATTATATTGTCCACCTCGGCTCTAGTATCAGTTGATATCGCCTTTTTGGCAGATACTTAAAAGCCAAATCGTACATCGACATCGGTATTGGAACAGAAAAAGCTGGATCGATGCAGGATTTCTTCTACACTCAGTCATGTGTTTGTCCCAGTGCTCAACAATTAATCCACCATCGATGAAACTCCCGTAATTTCCCATAGTTTCTCCAAGTTTGTAAATTACCGTTTTAAATTCTGTGGGACTTTTCCACCGCTCCACAGCCAGAAGTGAGGTTTGAGGTCGAGATTGTGTAACGAAACTGTAGGAGCTCTACAGTGAACCCAAGGCGGTCGTGGGCGAGGGCAATGAGGTTTTCTCGTCTGGGATGTCCAGGACAGCTGAGCTCGACCACATACATGGAGACATGGAGATTTTTTTATATGAAGCTCCTTGCTATGCACTGGGGGTAAAAGAGTCCGTAGTAGTTAGGAGTAGAGAGTCCAACTGTGGTCTGGGAGAATCCTGCTGTTCTTCTGGGAGAATCCGTCAGTTTTAGCTTTGTATCTGTTTGTCTTTCGGTTTCACAAAGGTGCACATGACATATTCTGTCATATAAAACACGATCAGCACAAATGTCCAGCTTAAAGGGCGAATAACATCCAAAACAGACCACGCTGCTGTTGTTTTATTTCACTATTTTGCCCCCTAAATCAAGATATGAACATTAATAACGGGCCAGTCCAGTGCTGCTTTTCTCCCAGAGTCGCTCTCACTCGTGTCAGCAGCAGATTGACTGACAGCCTCGTTGTGAAGCGCAAGGGAAAAAAAAAAGTGCGTTTAAATTTAGTGATGCAAACCTAGCACACCATGAAATAGTGTCTCCATATTCAGCATCGTTTGGATACAGCAGTATTTAATGATGGTGAATATGAGAGAAACACACGTTCCCATGATGAAGTCTGTAGTGTTTCTGCAGCGATGCCTCTGTGCATCATCTCTGTCAGAGCAGAACCACAACATGGACTCCACACTGTTATAAAGAGGGATCCTGCAGGGTTATATTACTGAGGCCCTACAGGCTTATATTACCCACTTCCGCTTTTGCAGAAATGCACCCATATGCAGCACATTTCATACAGTTTGTCCCAAATAATTAAACTACATAAAACATAAAAACAACTCATCTACAGTAATTATTTGGTGGTGGTTTGGTTTATTATGAAACAGCATAGACAATGCAAGCAGTTTACAACATATCACTTTTGCTCTTTGCACAATGCTCTAGGGTGTAAATACGATTTACTGTTGCACATTCTTCAGTGATACTGCCCCAGCTGCAGACTCTGAGCTCAGAACAGATCTGAGCATGATTATGGACAACATCCTCTCCCCATCTCAACTCTACATGAACTCATCAAAACAGCAAATCATAGCAGTGAAATAGAGTAAATCCCTCAGTGGAAATCGTAACACCCACATGTTTGTTTGTTTGTTTGTTTGTTTGTTTGTTTAACCCATTCTGCCTGAGTGTCCAGCCAAAGGGGAAAAAAAAGGACATGGTTTATAAAGAAAAAGCCAACGAGAGCAGCTGGTTAGTGCTGGTGTTAGAATGAAGATATCCCACCACAAAAAGACGAGACGTTAACCTGAAGGTCACAGTTTTGGACCAGTGACATTTCAGACATTTCAAACACTGTAGAAGTACTGTACTGTAGTTATTACAGTGACTGTCATAGATATTCTGGCCAATGGTACTTTTTTGAGTAGAAACCTGTACTTAATTGAGAATAATTCTAGCTGTAATTATTGTGATGAGTTATATTTTAAATCATATAAGTTACTGAGCACAAGCCTCTGTTCTTTTCTGTACCAACAAACACATCAGAGCATCGTCTGACTGGTTTCGGACAACGAGCAGATTCTGGTTGAAAATGTCTCAACTCAATTTCCCTCTTTTTGACTGATCAAGTTTTACATAAAAGTATGATCTAAAATGCTTCTAAAATTGTATTAAAAAGTCGTAACTAGCACTTTGAGTAGTATTTTTCTTGCTTACTTTTTACTTTTTCTTTCGTACAATTTTGCCAGCAGGACTTTAGAGCATTATTAGTGAAGTAACTGTGCTTTTTTTTACTAAAGTACAAATTTTCAGTACTTTTTCCACCACTGCCTTTTAGTAAAGCACATGGGCAGCTTTGGTTTCAGTAACAGCCTCCACCACATGTGATATCACAACATTTATACAGAAATCAGCCTGGAAAACCAAAGCGAAGTTGTTGAGCACACATTTTAGTACAAAGCTAAAATTGCAGGCGATATTTTACGTCTATGGGGGATTAACTGCTAACACAAAACATATTTAGATCACTATGTTACCTTATATTATCATCCCGCTAATGAAACTACTGCACGTCACATCAGGTTTGTCGTGTGGGAGCGAGGGTGACGTCGGGTTTAGCGTAATACAAATGTTAGTACAGTTAATATACAACAGGCCCTAAAGATAATACATTATCTCATACAGCTTTTATTCATTCTGCAGAAATAATTTAGTTCGACATGAATCAAAATCAGTTCAGACACAGTTCCCAGCTTTAAATTTCACTTGTAATGCAGAAAGACCCAGGATGTAGACTCCAGCGGCTCCAGAAGTGTCCAGAAGTCTCCTCGTCCTTGTTCTCCAGACTGAGTGGGAGGCTGTGAATATGTGCCAGTGTTATATGCTCACGCTTCACAAAGACAAATGGCATTGTGATTTATATGTTGTTCTGAGGATTCCTAGATGTTTCACACAATACAGATGAAATGTAATGATGTTATAGTGGTCAGCTTTATTTTTTACAATGATTCTACATGTTTCTTGTCTGTAAAACCCCTCACCACACACTTTATACACTTTTCTCACACAGGCATTAACATTTTCTCACATTTCTCTCTTGTTTAAACACAAAGTTCAAACCTTCGTCGGTGTGCCTTTGTCGGTGCAGAACGTTTCATCGACATTGTGGGTTTTGTCGGGGAGGAAGAAAACTTGCAAAACATACAGCACTTCAGAGTCACACTGATCCAACATTTATGTAAATTAGTCTGACACATTCTGTACTGTACAGGAGACACGGAGGAGACTGATGGACAATGGTCTACAGTCCCTCAGCCAATCAGGACGCAGAACACAATGGTCTACAGTCCCTCAGCCAATCAGGACGCAGAACACAATGGTCTACAGTCCCTCAGCCAATCAGGACGCAGAACACAATGGTCTACAGTCCCTCAACCAATCAGGACGCGGAACACAATGGTCTACAGTCCCTCAGCCAATCAGGATGCAGAACAACAATGGTCTACAGTCCTTCAGCCAATCAGGACACAGAACACAATGGTCTACAGTCCCTCAGCCAATCAGGACGCAGAACACAATGGTCTACAGTCCCTCAACCAATCAGGACGCAGAAACACAATGGTCTACAGTCCCTCAGCCAATCAGGACACAGAACACAATGGTCTACAGTCCCTCAGCCAATCAGGACGCAGAACACAATGGTCTACAGTCCTCAGCCAATCAGGACGCAGAACACAATGGTCTACAGTCCCTCAGCCAATCAGGACGCAGAACACAATGGTCTACAGTCCCTCACCAATCAGGACGCAGAACACAATGGTCTACAGTCCCTCAGCCAATCAGGACGCAGAACACAATGGTCTACAGTCCCTCAGCAATCAGGACGCAGAACACAATGGTCTACAGTCCTTTAGCCAATCAGGACGCAGAACACAATGGTCTACAGTCCCTCAGCCAATCAGACGCAGAACACAATGCAACGTTCATACACTGCACAAAAAATCTGCGAAAACGCGAGACCACGAAAGATGAACCTGAATATAGTGAAGGACAGCTGGACTCCTAAAAACAGACATTTTGCAGCACAAAAACAGGACGACTCAAACATGAATCAAAATGAAATGAAATACATTTTGGAGAAAGCTGATGACAGAACACTGTTATAAGAGATAGGACTCGGCTCTCTTTTATGGGGATCCGATTCTTTTAGATCAGTTTTATTTTAAGAACCGTTCAAAAGACTAAATGTTTTTTATATTTATTTATAAGGCAGAACCCGACGTGAGAGAACTTAGTTTATCTACAAACTAATAACTAAAGTCGTAACTGTTATTATGATCCCAAAATGTTTCTTCTGCTTCAGACCTCTCACTCCTGCTCTGTTTCTGTGCTGATTCTTGCGTTAATCAGCGTAAAAAAATGCACAAATTCACACTGCAACTAATGAAACAAGAAAATCCGGCTTAAATACAAAACGATTTTCCCCTCTAAAGTTTATTTACAAATTTCAAATGAGTTTGATTTTTGTGGTGAAAGGGTGCCACTCATGTTAATCTCATTTTGCTGAAAAGTGATTGCTCATGTTCTAATCAGCTGTGACGAGACTAACGACCACGAGATCTATCATTTAATTTAAAATCAGGATTCTGAAACGACAAAGTTATTAAACCATTTCACACAAATCTTGAGTTTTAAACCTACTTTTTGACTTAAACAAACACGGCTGTGGACATTAGCTCCCACAGGCGAACTGATTAGACTCTGTGATGCCTTTGAAGCCTTGATATTTGAAGTTTTCTAAAAGTCTATGGGAAAAATGAGTAGAAATTTGACTTGTGGAACCAGAGCAGACTTCGAAATGGGCAGGACTGTTGAGCTCATTAGGTCCAAAATAATCGTAACAGTAGTGAACAACACAGGCAAAAATCCTCCCGACAAAGTGTAGCTCAAGATCTGGAGATGGATCCTCCACTGCTCCTGACAGGTCCCCAGTGACAGTGGAAGTTGGGTCAAAAGTGTTGAAATATGAATATAAATTATTACATGTAGACAGCGTGATGCAACATGGAAAAAGTAAAAGGTTTGCTGTAGATGTTGATACTGTAGTGATGCTGTAGTGATACTGTAGTGACATTGTAGTGATACTGTAGTGACATTGTAGTGATACTGTAGTGATACTATAGTGATACTGTAGTGACATTGTAGTGATACTGCAGTAATAATGTGATACTGTAGTTATACTGTAGTGATACTGTACTTATACTGTAGTGATACTGCAGTGATACTGCCGTGACACTGTAGTGATTCTGTAGTGATACTGTAGTGATACTGTAGTTACACTGTGGTTATATTGTGATACTGTAGTTATACTGTAGTGATACTGTGGTTATACTGTAGTGATACTGCAGTGATACTGTAGTGATGTTGTAGTGATACTGTAGTTACACTGTGGTTATATTGTGATACTGTAGTAATACTGTAGTGATACTGTAGTTATATTGTAGTGATACTGTAGTGATACTGTAGTGATACTGTAGTGATACTGTAGTGATACTGTAGTGATACTGTAGTGATTCTGTAGTGATACTGTAGTTATATTGTAGTGATACTGTAGTGACACTGTAGTAATACTGTAGTGATACTGTAGTGACATTGTAGTGATACTGTAGTGTTACTGTAGTGATACTGTAGTGTTACTGTAGTGATATTGTAGTGATACTGTAGTGATACTGTATTGACACTGTAGTTATATTGTAGAGGCTAATTCACAAACAGCCGCCTCTGGTTGAAGGTTCACCGACGTCTTTGAGCACTCGTGTCTTCAAAAGTCCCAAAAAGACTCCAGCAATTTCCATGTAGTTTTGAGTATTCCCAAGATTTGGTGAAATGTTTTAATAACTTGGTCTGATTCTACATTAAATGATGGGTCTCGTGGTCATTCGTCACCTCAGAGCTGATTAGCCATGAGCAAACTTTCACACTTTTAATATTCATAATTTTCAGAAAGTCTTTGGGAAAAATAATGGACATTTTACTTGTGGAAGCAGGAGGTGTAAAGTCCACTGTGTCTGTGTTCTTACTTTAAAATAAAGAATGCCGTAGTACAGTTATTTTCTTTGTCCAGACCAAGATCTAGTGATGTGACGTCCGTGTCGGCTCTTTTGGACAGTTCTTTAATGTGAACTGTCGGAGCAGTTGTTAAAGTGAATTTACTCGGCTCAACTTTGCCACAGTGGAAGTTTTATAGACAAAACTCACATCCTTCTGCATCTTCTAACCTGGTGCCAGTTTCCTGCCCCCTTTATACCTGGAGTTTCCCCTTCAAACATCTAAACCACAGCGCCCCATAGAGGCAGGAGTCAGAATGGCTCCTGCACAGTACGGTCAGAGTACAGTAAACATACAGTACTATTACAGCAGTGATTACAATTTAATGCAGAATGTTTATTTCACAGTCATGAGTGTTGTTTATCCGTGTCAAGGGAGTTTATCCATTTTCAGAAAAAAAATCCATTTTGTATTCGATTTTTTTGTGATATTTTTCTTGTGAGCTTGAACTTTGTAACACAGCTTGGTCTCAGTGTGAATTGCTTTGGTCCCTTTTTACAGGCTTTTAATTCTCACTTTGTGCCCTCTGCTACTTTAACCACTGTAATAGTCTTAGCACCATGTTTCTTTCTTCAAGTCGTCAGTGTAAAATACGCAAGAATAATGACATTTTTCTTGATATTGCTTTATAGTGACATTTCAACAACAGGCTGCAGAATTTCATGTACTTGTTATTGTAGAAAATGGCTTTGTGTCACGTGAATCTTACATGAATCAGTTTGAAGCTGAAGTATAGAACCGTGGGCAGATAAAGGTCCACTTCAGCCTCAAATGCAAAGCAGTACACGATTATTCAAACATGCATGAGGCAATCAAACTACAGCAACTAATGATGAGGGAACAAATGAGGGAAAAAAGGTAATAAATAAAGATTCGTTTTACTTTTGATGTTTAACAGAAGGTAAGGTCTGGTGCACCTCTGCATTTGACCCGTCCTTCAGTAGCACTGGGAAACCTGTCAGAAGCAGTGGGACCCACCTCCAGATCTTGAGCTGGGCTTGGTCTGGATTAATTTAGGAGCAAGATTTGACCCTTGGTACACGCTTCAGGTTGATGATAGAAGGCAGCCCGGGAGTTGAAGTCAGTAAAGTCTTGCTGTGAGGTGAAACGACTAACTACTCAGCCACTGCGCCACAAGAAACAGTCAGATTTATTCCTGCAGCTTTATATCTACTGCCAGCCTCAAACCCGTCTGGCCTTGGTGTTGCAAAAAAGTATGATTGTCGTGTGTGTCTTGGCGTGTGTGAAATGAGCATTTATCACATTGTGGGGATTAAAATCTGTGCACACACATCATGGGGACAAAAAAAAATCTAAATCATGGGGTTAAAATCAAGTCCCCATCACGTAAATCCTTTGTAAACAGGCCAACGACATGGTTTAAAAATCAGAGGCCTGTACTACAAAACTTGATTAGAGGGTTCGTTCGTAACTTAATCCTGATTTAGCAGTACTGTGAAGTTGGATCACTTTCTATCAAGGTAGATCTCTATGGTAGCATCCCCTGATCTCATAACTTACCTTATCCAGGATAAGTTCAGCCAGCTCCGTAGTACAAACCTCAGATTTGGGTTAAAACAAGTAGAAAGTAGTGGCTATAGTTAAGTTTAGGATCAGTCAAAATGAAGGTCAATGTACATTCCCTGAAAAAGCAAGAAAAAACCAACATGTGGTGGACATGTGTTTATGTGTGTGTGGTTGGAGTGGTCACATAATGTTGTCCCAAGCTTCATTTGACACGGTCGGCTCGTCTGGGGTGTCCCTGTGTGTCTCCAGTACAGCTGCCTTTGAAAGACTTTAGTCCAAAATCAACATTTAAGACCAATCCTTAAACTGAATCTGGCCAGGATCCACCAAAAGACCAGAATCCAGAGAGGTACCAGGGTCTGGAGATGTACCAGGGTCCGGAAAGAGAGCAGAATCCCTGCCCTGTGTGCACTCCCCCCTCCAGACAAGAAGGCATGGCCAATAAGGGGAATTATTTAGGCCTGAAAACATCAGAGACAGACAAGACAAAGACCCAGGTCAAGACCAAACCCGTGTCTGAAAAAATAGTCAAGTCCCAAAAGAAGAATCTAACGTCCCAAACGAATCGTGAAACTAAAGCCAAGAAGCTGGAACAGATTTACAAAAAAAATTCCCCTCAGTCCCATTTGTGATGTTTATGACCCTCCCAGTTCAGAGCCGGAGTCTCCAGAAACTATCACCAACTGGGACTCATTACTCGGTACCAGTCCCCAAAGCTGCTCTGGCCAGGACCACCTCAAAGACCAGACTCCAGAAAGGTGCCAAAATCCAGACATAGAGCAGAATCCCAGTCCTAAGTACTCTGCCTCCTCCAGTCCAAGGATGGAATTAGATTTGTCTCTTCATGAATTCTACGACCAGGTTCCTAAAATAAAATCAAAATCAAATCAATCATCAAATCATCCAAATTTACACATTATACTGTTGTTTATTCAAACTTTGATCTTTCTTTTGATCGTGAATGTTGAAATTAACTAACACAATGACTTTGAAAACCAGATGTTGATTGATTTCTAGATTTGCATCAGTCAGTGGCTCAGTGAGGGGTTAGAGAGATCAAACTCTGCTGGACACTGCAGGCGATCATGTGCCAACACTCTACATGCAACAAATTAGATAAATGTAAAAATTCTGTTCTATTTTTTATGTTTATTTATTTATTTTGAGCAGATGTATCAGGTACAGCTAGAGCACATTTCACAAATGAATCCATATATTAGGTCAAAAAGGAGTACAAAGAAGAAAACTTACATACTGCACATGCATACATATACATACACATGGACGCATTCAAATTCTATTCAAATGCAGCCACAGGTCACTGACAATCATTTAGATAATGGTAAAGAAACAATAAACATAAGTTGGAACCAATTAATCCTAGTCTCCTATATCTGGACTATTTTAATGAAGTATTATTTCCTAGTTGTAGATCTAGATGTATTTCTATAAATGGTTTCTATTGTTACGTTCAAAGGTTCTCAAATATTTTTTTCAAGCAGGTTCACTCCAGATTATATTTTGTTTATACCTCCAAATCTAAATCAGGACTATATCACACCCAAACTAGGACTAACCATGGTCCAGAAAGAGGCTAAGCCCTGGATAAGATATTTCTAAATAATGATTAACCCAAAGGAGGACAAACATGAATACTTTGTCTCTAAATAAAACAATTACTCAAACTGCTCGGGCCCTGTGCACCATCAGAACACACTCCACAGCTTGAGAAACACTGGTCTCATTTACACAGTAGTTATTTTGTTAAATAAAGCTTTAAACAGTCCCAAAAATGTCTTTCAGCCTATTTGCCCTGTTATCCTGATATATGATATGGAAGTACAGATTCTTCAAGGTAAATACACTGGCCCCCACTAATTATCACTGCGTGTGAACAGCAGCATGATCAGTCCAGACCTTCTGTTTGGCCCGTCCACTTGGCTTCTGCTGCCTCTGCATTATTCATGTTTTTTTCTGGCTCTTCGACTCCTGCTCGTATTAAGTAAGTTTTCAGTTTTATATATGACTATTTTCTCCCCTACAGGATGTGCAGTTTGCCCTGAGCGCTGCTTTGAAGTCTGCGCACAGAGGCGTCCCAGCTGTCCAAACAGGTACACTGGGATTTGTTACTTTGGATATTTAAAGAAAGAAAATCACCAAATGCATTCTAGCTGATTTTGGTTGCACTGTCAAGATTATACAATATGGTAATTGATTATAGATGCCTTAGAGCTGGAGCTCCTCACTTTTTTTAAATAATGAATGTTGTTTTTGTGCAGTGCATGTGACAAAATAAATGGCTAACTTGAAAGAGTCTGCTTCACTCGTCTTTCTGAAAAAGCTGCCTTTAAGCTGTGCTCCAAAAGTTCATGCATTTACTTTTTCAAACAGCGTTCATCCCTTGCTCACACTCTCAATTGTTCGGCCCTTCTGTAACTACAGACCTGAAGACGTCTGACAGAAACAAGGCTGACAATCTGCAGCTCCAGTTCAGTGGCCACAGAAATTTCATATAATTAAATGTAACAAGAAGATTTCAGACCACTTCACCGGCACCGGTCTGCTGCAGCTCAGAGAGCCCCCAAGTTTATACTGTGATGAGGTCTTTTCCAAAGGTAGGAAGTCAGAGCCTAAATCTGTTTAAATGAGCTGACTGCACACATCACATTAGCATCACATCAACATCACAGCAACATCACATTAACATCACATCAGCATCACATCAACATCACACCAACATCACAGCAACATCACAGCAACATCACATCAACATCACATCAACATCACAGCAAAATCACAGCAACATCACACCAACATCACAGCAACATCACATCAACATCACAGCAAAATCACAGCAACATCACAGCAACATCACAGCAACATCACATCAACATCACAGCAACATCACATCAACATCACAGCAACATCACATCAGCATCACATCAACATCACATCAACATCACATCAACATCACATCAACATCACAATATCACATCAGCATCACATCATCAGCATCACATCAACATCACAGCAACATCACATCATCAGCATCACATCAACATCACAGCAACATCACATCAGCATCACATCAACATCGCAGCATCACATCAACATCACATCAACATCACATCAACATCACATCAACATCACAGCAACATCACATCATCACATCAACATCACAATATCACATCAACATCACATCATCACATCAACATCACATCATCACATCAATATCACATGAACATCACATGAACATCACAACATCACATCAACATCTCATCAACATCACAGCAGCATCACAGCAACATCACAACAACATCACAGCAGCATCACATCAACATCACATCAACATCACATCATCACAGCAACATCACATCATCACAGCAACATCACATCATCACATCAATACCACATGAACATCACATCAACATCACATCAACATCACATCAACATCTCATCAACATCACATCAACATCACATCAGCATCACAACATCACAGCAACATCACATCATCACATCAACATCACATCATCACATCAACATCATAGCAACATCACATGAGCACTCTGAGGAAGAGCACTCATGAACAGTCCAAACTGTCAGGTATGAAGACAATCTAAACCTAACTAAACTAAAAAAAATAAAATAATAATAATACTTTTTTTTGACTAAAAAGTTGCATACTATGGCTTTAGTAATGATTTGATGTCATCTTAATGTGTGGGCAAAAGCAATGCATCTACAGTACATCCATCCATCCATCCATCCATGTTCTTCCTCTTATCCGGGGCTGGGTCGTGGGGGGGCAGCAGTCTAAGCAGAGACTCCCAGACTTCCCTCACCCCAGACACTTCCTCCAGCTCCTGGTGTTCACAGGCCAGAGAGACATAGTCCTTCCAGTGTGTCCTGGGTCTTCCCCCAGGGCCTCCTCCTGGTGGGACATAAACACCTCCCTAGGGAGGCATCCAGGAGGCAGCCTGAGCAGATGCCCGAGCTTCAGCTGCTCCTCTCGATGTGAAGGAGCAGCGACTCTACTCCGAGCCCCTCCCATTTGATCCTATCTCTAAGTGAGTGCCCACCATCCTGCAGAGGAAGCCCATTTCGACCTCTTGTATCCGCGATCTTGTCCTTTCAGTCATGACCCAGAGCTCACGACTATAGGTGAGGGTAGAACGTAGATTGAGGTAAATTGAGATCTTTTTCTTTCGACTCGGCTCCTTCTTTTCCACATCTACAGTACATTGTTGTCTTTATTTGTACTGACAATATAGATTTATTGTAAGTTAGTTAAGTGATACTTCTATGGTGTCCGTGGAAACAGTTAGAACTTTGTATAATATCACTTTTTCTCTTTGCACAATGCTCTAGGTGTAAATACTATTTACTGTTGCACATTCTTCAGTGATACGGCCCCAGCTGCAGACTCTGAGCTCAGAACAGATCTGAGCATAATTATTGACAACATCCTCTCCCCATCTCAACTCTACATGAACTGCATTTTTTCTTTTTTTCATCAAAATAGCAAATCAAGAAATAAAAATCATAAAACCTACATGTTTCTTTGTTTTTTTTCAGTTTTTTTTAAGCCATCCTCACTGAATACTCTACGTACTCCTCCTCTTCCTCCTTTTACCACATGTTTCCTCACAAACACATCTCTTTACCATTTCTAAAGCACACAGCTCGTTGCTTGTTGGTCAACTCTCTTGGTTTGTTTTGCAAAGGGCACAAAGGTCATGGTTTATGAAGAAAAAGCCAACACGAGCAGCTGCTTAGCGCTAACGAGTGACCGTGATGGCTGGGCCTCTTAGAAGAGAGGGACAGAAGAAATATTTTTCACAGTTGCTTTGGCGCTGCTCTGAGTCTCCCCTCCCTTTGCTCCCCACGTTAAGTCACTCCCCCTTCAGAGCACGATCACAACACAATCAGCGTGCATTCTGCTAATGAAAATACTACACGCCGCATTATGTTTGGTATTCGGTTTTGTCTTGTGTTTTTGTATATTTACGGAGAATTGTCGTTTGGAGGCATGTTTGATGTAGACGTGTGAGCTGAGCTTTGGACAGAATCTTACAGTTTACTTACTTACAGCAGGAGGGTTCAAAAAGGGCAGTAGAGTAGTGGTAGAGATCGCTAAATCACTGAAACATGCATGGATGGCATTTAAAACCTCTTAAGGTGTGTTTTTAAGAATGGAACAATGTTATAACATGGTAGATAGCTACAAAAAAATCAGTTTTGGAGAATACCCCATCTTTAAGTTAATTTCCTATTCATTTTTGATACAATTGTCAGCTGTTTCTTACATTGCGTGTTCAAAATGCATTTTACTATTTGGACAAACCATTGAAAACATTAAGTATTACCCCACTGCTTCAAACCAGGGCCACCAAAATGTCCAAAACTGTCCAAAACTGTGCGCCGCCTCCTAGGACCAGTGCATTTCCACGCACTATGTGACATCACACATGACTGCCCTGATTATAACCAGGTGTTTCTGTTTCTGACTGCAGGGGCATTGAAGGATGGGTCAAATGCAGACGACTAAAATACTTTATTATTACATTTAGACATTGTGCTGCAAGCTGGATATTTGCAAGGTTTGTGTTTTCAAAGTCGGGCTGAATGATGACGGGAAAAATGTCGAATTGGTCTTTCTGACAAGCACCGTGGATGGATTCTGTTCACCGTTTCAAAGTAACACAAGAATCACATTTCAGAACATGTTTGTACAGATCTAAACTACAGTTTTATGCAGAATAAAACTGGATATTTTGTTGTTTGTGAAGGAAAGGATGGCGTCGTCTTTGTGATTTGCTAATTACCTCCATTGAGATTGTGATTTTGATTTGAGTGCAATTAGCCTTTTAAATCTATTTCAAACTCACAAAAATCCAGTTTGTATGGAGCCAGACTCACCAGACACATCTTTTATCTTGGATGCTGCTCTGGACCAATCTCAAATTTCCAAACAGATTCATTTGTTCTTGTTTTCTTCTAAATACTTTTGTCTCATCCATCCATTTTCTTCCTCTTATCTGGGGCTGGGTCACGGGGGCAGCAATCTAAACAGGGGCTCCCCGACTTCCCTCACCCCAGACATGTCCTCCAGCTCCTCCTGTGGGACCCCAAGGTGTTCCCAGGCCAGAGAGTCTTAGTCCCTCTAGTGTGTTCTGGAGGGACTATGATGCCTCCTGGACGCCTCCGTGGATGGCCTGAGCCACTTCAGCTGCTCCTCTCGATGTGGAGGAGCAGTGGCTCTACTCCGAGCTCCTCCCGTGTGACTGAGCTCTTCACCCTATCTCTAAGGGAACGTCCAGCCACCCTGCGGAAGAAACCCATTTCAGCCACTTGTATCCACGATCTTGTCCTTTCGGTCATTACCCAGAGCTCATGACGATAGGTGAGTGTAGTTCTTTATGTAACAGACCGATTTGTTTCAACTGCTTGTCGTTGTCATCCACAGAAGAGTCACGTGATGTTGCTGTGATGTTTCTTATCTGCCAAAACGATAGAGACAGAGGACAAAAAAACGTCATCGATGGATAAAAGAGGCAATAGAAATCTGTAACCGTGCCCATAACGCACTAAACTGAGACGAGGGGCTGTTCTTGCTTTCCTACGCTTGAGTTACTGTTCTAAAGAAGTTGGACTGCAGAGGGCGCTGTTGTTCTAAATGAGCCGGCAAGATACGTCGCAGGCTTTATAAAGAAGTTGTGAGTGTGACGTCGCCCATCGCGTTCGGCTCCAGTCAAATGAAGCTCATCGAGGCGAGAGCAGGTATAGAGGAGGAATCTCAGGAAAGACGGGAACTGATTTGTCTGTTATTAATGTTCATATCTTAAATTTTGGAATAAAAACACCAGAACCACGTAGAGTGAATCAACAGGAAGATTTTAAGACCAAAATGATGAGTCAACAGGATTAGACTTGATACTCAATACCAATATCACAATGATAATAATAAAAAAAACTTTATATAGACAGTAAAAAGTCATTTTTTTCATAGTTTTTTCTTTTATATGTGGCCTTATATCTGTGTGTCCCTCAGTGTCCAGTAGGTTCATAGTGATCCATGTGTCTTCTATTTGTTCTGATACAGCTCAGGATCATTCTAAAGATATTGTGGAAAGGTTCATTTCTGTCCTGTGAATGGGACTTTTCAGTATCGATTCCTGCTCAAATGAGTATCTAGTTTCCGTACTAGTTTTAGGATTGATTAGGATCTGATTTTGACAACTCTGCAAGTAGTGGAAACATGCCGAGTTAGATGAACAAACTGGTCTGTTAGATGAAACAAAAAACAAAAAACAAAACGTTCTTGCGAGGGACAGTAGCTGCAGAGGAAGCCGAGAAAACCAAGAGTCTGCGCTCACTCATTTCTCAACGGAATTTTTGGAAGCATTGCTCTAAAATCGTTTAGCTCTTAGCCTTTGATAAGCGCCGGTGTGCAGAGAGTCCTGTTTCCACACCAGTCTGTTCTGGTCAGTCTGGTGCTGGTCCAGATCGATATGTGGCTTTTCCCAGGTTAACAGTGCGCAGTGGTCTTGTTTGAGTGTTTCTTTTACATTTTAGTCTGTGGACAAAAACACAAAATTTAGTCACCAGCGAAAGACAAAGTGTGTTCCCCCGCAGTGTCCAGAGAGCTTGTGTCTGATTTCGGGTGGACTTTGCTTATATTGTTGGCGAATAATGATGTTTAAGGTGCATTACATTGAATAAAATGTATATTAGCTGTGTCACGTTCTGAATAATGTGACTCTATTTGAATTTTACATGTGATCTGAAGTCAGAAAGTCAGATTTGGGCCAACTTCACCTACAATATCCTCCATGTGGATCGTTTTCAGAGGGTATTAACCGCTAAGACATAACATATTTAGATCACTGTGTTACTTTTATTATTTTGAAACTCTCTCCTCTTCCTTTGCTCTCCACGTTAAGTCACTCCCCCTTCAGAGCGCAAATGAAACTACTGCACATCGCATCAGGTTTGTGAAGTTGTAGGGTAATCTTTTGTGTACAACTAACCGTAAGGAAGGTTCGAACAGGGGCCAGAAGAGATCGCTAAGTTACTCAAACATGCATGGATCACATCTAAAACCTCTGCAGGCATGTTTTTGATGAGGGAACAATGTTGTAACATGGTAGAAAAGTAGATTTTTACATAACACCCCCTCTTTAAACACGCTTATGTGCTGCGTGCTTGTCACCTTGTATTGTGTTCGTGTTTGCAGATGGGCGTGTGGCGTTAGCGCAGCAGTGAGCGGCTCTGAAGCGTGCCGTTTCGCCCATCACACTCTCGGCAGTCTCATGTCTGCAGACTGTAATGTGAGAGGAGCTGTGCTAAAAGCCTGGCATCTACACTACTGTACAGAAAGAAAGAAAACCCAAAAAAACATGGCCGCCATCCAAAATGAAACTACACTTAGATGAGTGCGTGGGGCTTTTGGCTGCACTTCACTACCTCATCATCATCTGCATATTGATCGTGAAAGTAAATGTGGAAAATTGTTATTTATAGTAGAGCTTAAAGGGCCTTATTAAGCTATGTTCTGACCTATGTTCTAATGTTGTTTCCTCGTCACAAACAGACCTGGAGTGGTGTTTTTTTGATTCATTCACACATCAGGCTTCCTCAAATACGTGTAAATGAAATAAAACACAACTCCAGGTCTGTTTTTGAGGAAATAATGGCATTAAAACACGACTTCAAGCTCATGAGAGTCCATTTTGTGTGATATAAGACATTTAATGGAGGAAGGGAGTTGAAAAATGTACTGAGGTGCTCTTATTCAGTTGCTTTTAGACAGAAAACTATACTTTGCAGTGAATTCACATGGCTGGATTCACTGACATAAGTAACCTGTATAAAAACATATAAACACAGAGGGCAAAAAGTCAAGTTAAGAAGTTAAAACGCAGTGTTCAGAGTCATAATGCTTGTGGAGTGAATGAAAACTGGTGAACAGAGGGGGCAGGAGGACACGCGCTGAGCAGAGAGGGTGTTGTGGGTCAGAGACATATAATCTATATATAAATGGACATAGCTGAACCTCTGGCTGCCAAATAAGAAGAAGTGAACATGGCCGTGCTTTCGGCTCCATCGACTCTGGCTCCACTTCACTTCTACTGAAAAATGGTGGCCGATGGTGGTTTGGTGGTTTGTATTAACCCTCTACATGATCCCGGTGTTTCGCTATTGTGTCTGTAAATCAAGATATGAACATTAGTAACAGATTAATTAGGCGCCTTCTTTCCCGAGGTCGCTCCTGCCAGCCTTACTAACAGGTTTGATTGACAGCGTTGCTAATCGCCCGCTCCCTGCTAAACCAGCGGTGCAGACGGGACGGGGCGTTACCTTCAACAGGGCAGGAGCCGAACGCTACGGGTGACACTCCCTTAGCCCACTTCTTCATACAGTCTGTGGTCAGAGAGGATCTTTTTAGTTGTTTGCTCTGAGTACACCTCCTCCAGGCTGAGCAGCTTTGGGCCCAGCAGCTTGGAGGACACAGTCACAGCCTGTCTTAAGATTTTATTTGAGTGCATGTGTTTTAATTGCAAAAAAATATCTCGAGAAACACACATTCAAACTGTGAGCAGAGTCGCCTTTGCACAGATCTGCACAGACGCATTCGTGCCTTCAGGAAGAAGCAGTATCTTATATTATGCCACAACATTCCAGGCAACGCTGTAACATACGTCATGGAGAAAAGCCAATGACAGACCCTCCGCCAGAAAGGTTACATAGTGCATCTTTAAAGAGGAGAAATTATGCAAAATCGACTTTTTGAAGCCTTCTCCTGGTTATAACGTTGTTCCCTCTTCAACAAAAATGCCTTAAGTGGCTTTAAAAATATATATAATCTATGTATGTCTGAGTAATTTAGCGATCTCTGCCCTATTCGACCCTTTTTACAGTTAGCTGTTAGATTCTGTCCGAAGCTCCGCCCACAAGCTCCCACACAACCATTTTTCATGATTATATAAAAGCACGACGCAGAACAATACACTACAACTTCACAAACCTGATGCGATGTGCTGTGGTTTTTATTTCTTGGATGTACGCTGTGTTGTGATAGTGCTCTGTAGGGGGAGTGACTTAACACAGAGAGCAAAAAGGTTTATTTTATACATTCATTTAGCTTTAAAAAATCTATTCACGTGGCAGATTAATCCCAAAACAAATTTATATATTGAATTTTTGTTATCTGTTAAATGCCTCGGCCAGATAAACATTCCTCGTCGTCGTGGCAACAGATGAAATTGCATCGCGGGGATGAAGAGAGAACACGGCAGTGAAAGGGCCCGGTTGGGTGGGAGTGGGATTACGGCTGTGTGCAGCAGGAGGCTGTGGATTAAAGGCACTCTCAGGATTGCAGTGACAGGTGAGCCGTGTGCAGGGGCAGATTGGACAGGACAGGTGCAAAGGTCGAGCCAAACGCTGCCGGGTTTGTGCCTTAAAGCCTGACATTTATATACCACCACCACCACTACAAATTCTATTCATGTAAGTCTCTGTGCCAGACAAAAGATCATCTTAAAATAGGAAATTCACCATGTCATTTGGATCGTTTTAGTGCTCAGATGTTCTTCACTACATCGTTATCAGAACTGCTGTCATTTTAGCCTGAATATAATACAAACTAAAATGGTAAAAGGTAAAAGGTCACACTTTTATCTAGCGCTTTTCCACCTTCAACACACTTATTTATCTGTGAGAGCTGGAATCGCACCACCAACCTGCGTGTCAGCCGATAAAACCGCTCAACCACTGACGTTTATGCTGAAAGTGGGACTCAAACCATCAACTTTCGGCTCAGTGCGTGAGCTACAGTCGCCCTCAGACATGATTTATTTTTGTAATTTTATTCCTTGAAAATTCCAGGATAGTTCTTTTGTTCTTTTCTTATTACAAACTGCTCTTTCCCTGACGTAGCATCCCCAAGTTCCACCTCTAGACACTGTAACAAATGCTTTTCGGACGCACTCTGCCTGCCTGGGTTTGCTCTTCTTCTAACAATCGAATCCTTAAATTTCACGATAGCTGATCCCTGACTGCAGCTCTGTCCTCGTATTGTGTCTGTGGCTCATTAGCTTCTTCGGATCAGCATGTTCAGAACGGCTCTGCTGAGAGGACAGTCCCGGCTCAGATGATGGAGGAGCTCTTAATGAGACCTGTGGACCATGTATTGGGATGACAGGTTGAAAGCATCATTCTAGCTTAGCGCACAAAGTTACGGCGTGTTCAAACTAAACTCGCAGTCGGGTAAATCTTTGCAGGTGCTGACCTCGACACTTGGGGCTGGTTTCCCGAGCTCCTGGCAGGTGATACCAAATGCAGAGTAAGATGTTGTTTGCATAGACTGTATATATAAATGACAGTAGCTAACCTGCTAGCCGTTGCGTTCCAAATAGCAAGTGAGCATGTTTGCACTTCTGGCTCTATCGACTGGCTCTGATTCACTTTACATTGAAAAACTGTGGCCCCTCTCTCTGTAACGGCTGCAGTGAGCCTCATCATTTCAGTCTTAAATGTTTGTATTAACCAGCTCAACAACATCCTGGGGTTTTTATTTCGCTATTTTGTCCATCATCAGGTGATGGGTTTAAACTCATCACTGTTTCTCTATAAAAAAGTGGGTTGGACATCACTGTTAGAAGAACAGGTCTGTATGAAGTTTATCTATAAGGGACGACCTCAAAACCTGCCAGAACCTCACCTGCTCGTTAATCATTGACACTGGAACATTTAACACCAGATCACATGATGCATCGGGCTGAGGACGAACTGCACCAGAACTGAGACGGGAAAGAGGCTTTTAGTAGTTTAGCTTCAGAAAAATGGAAAACACTGCAAGGAAAAGCAAAACTGGACACACTGGTGACTCAGTTGCAGTTTGATGATCTATAACAGACTTTTATACTCACACCTGCTCCTGTTTTTGATGGGGTTTTTTTATATGGATTTACTTGTTTTGATTGTTCTTCAGTTGGTGTTGTATTTTGGACAGGGCGCCCATGAAAAGAGAGACCACGTGCTCTCATTGGGTCCCCCTGTATGAATAAAGAGAAATAAATAAATCATTCAAAATATGAACATTAATAACAGACAAATCTGCTGCCTTCTTTACCCCGAGGTCACTCCCGCTAGTGTTAGCAACAGGTTTGATTGACAGCGTTGCTAAGCTCCCGCTCACTACTAAACCAGCAGTGTGGACGAGAAGGGGAATTACTTTCAACATCCTCGCTCCTGATTGGCTCTTTGGTTGCTATGACACTTGCGGGTGGAATTCCAAATGTATAACTCAGCTCCAAATCGTCCCTATAAATGCGAGATAAGATAAGATAAGATAAGCCTTTATTAGTCCCACAGTGGGGAAATTCCAGCATTGCACCGCACACATAGAACAGAAGGAAATAAAATAAAACAAGATAATAGATAAATAACAAGATAATAGATAAATAGAAATAATTTAAGAAATAGATTCAAGAATAACTCTAATATACACACACACACATATATATACATATAAATATACATCTCCGTAAGTGACTTGTGAAGTGAGTATTGCACATAGTGGAATGACACATGTTCAGTGTTGACGGTGTTCATTGTATAGCCTGACAGCAGCAGGAAGGAAAGACCTGCGGGACCTCTCCTTCACACAGCGAGGGTGAATCAGTCTGTCACTGAAGCTGCTCTCCAGGGCAGACAGAGCGTCCTGCAGGGGGTGAGACTCATGGTCCAGCATAGAGATGACCTTAGCCAGGACCCTCCTGTCCCCCTGATTGTGTCTTTGTCATGATCCCTGTTTGTTCCTGGCTCATGTTGCTCTTTTCCTCCGTCACCTGCCTGACTCTGGAGCTGGGCGGGGTCCTGGCTCCTCCTGCCTGAACGTTATGACAGTTTATGGTATTCACTGTACATTATTCAGGCTTTGTTCACATTTCACATAATTCGATTTGAGATTTTACTGCAAATTGTAGTTTTTTTCTTTTTTGTTTTTTTTTGTATTTCTATTTTTTTCTCTAAGTTTAAGTTCCTGGGCTGCAGATGTGACATACACAGAGGAAATTCCATATTGTTCCATTTTGCTACATACATGTTTAAATTGTGTCTGCATTTTGGACAGACATTTCTGTGTTAATGAGGTAGAGGTACTTCATTTAAAACTCACTGTTACTTCCTGCACTTTGTAAATTCCCAGCATCCCACCAAACCCTGTCAGAACATGTCAGATGCACTTTAAACTGCACTAAGCACTAAGATTTCAGGTGGAGGTTCTGACACTTAGAGATGTTACAGCTTGAAATGTTCCACTGTATGACATTAAACTTGCTGTGTCCAAGGAGACGAGCAGCACCAGGCCAAGTTACAGGTCAGATCTGTGTTTAACATCTCCATGGAGACAACCGGGTGATGAACCTTTCACCAGAAAAGTGCATTTTTAAGTTCATATGTGGAAGTGTGGGTAGAATTATACTTCAAATGTCATAAGATTTTGTATTTCAGATGATGAGAAGATGAGGCAGACATGAAATCAAATATTGTTTTACTGATATTAAGCACTTTTAGTTACAGAAGGATTGTACTTGACGGTCAGGTTGTTGAAGATGAATGTCTGAATGTCTGAAGATGAATAGACTTTAAAGCAGCTCAGTGTGAACAAGTCTCTCCATGAACCAAAGAACATCTCCCACATGTTGGAGCCACATGAACATCTCACACTCTGAGGACTTCAGGGACCGACTCCTGCTGGTCCAGAGTCAGGACTAAACCTGGAGAATCAGAGTTTCAGTTTTGTGCAGCTAAAACCTGGAACATTCTCCCTGAAGATGTGAGACAGACTCGACTTTGACAATGTTTAAATCCAGACTCAAACTGTTCTGTTTAGCTGCTGTGACTGAAAGATTTTTGTTCGTTTTTCTCTTGTAATGTTGATTTTACGATGATTATTTATGTTCTGATGTGTTATATTGTGATTTGAAAGTCTTTCTCATTGTGTAAAGTTGTGTAAACTCACACCAAACCCTCGATGCATCCGTCCCCTCATCCATTCACACGTTAACAATCTTTAATATGTTGCCTTTTGTCTCAGTTTTTCCAGAGCCGGGGCCTGTTATTACGACAACAATACCAGGGCAGAGCAGAGGTATCAAAATCAATAACAGGAAATTCTCTCTCAGTTTCCTCGTGATGACAGAGGAGCACAAAAGAAATATGTGCAGTAGAGAAATGATGCTTTTTATGTAGAAGGAGAAGCCATTTGTGAACCAGGGACAGGCAGACGGAGCAGTGGAGACGCACACGCCTGAGAAACACCGCCATGTCTCAAATCGACGGTTGCAAACTTCAAAGCACCGTTTGAAGGACCTGGCTGATGAAGGTGCTCCTCCGTGTTTCCTCCGTCGACTCCAAAGGCCTCGCCGAAATGGGACAGGCCAACGCCACGGAGCATACGTCACCCGATGTCTGTGTGCGTCTGTTACATCACCCAGCAACTGAGACGGCCGCTGACGAAGGAGCTAAACGTTTAAAATGGACTCTGAAATAATTACAGTTTTGCTTTTAATTACTTGTTATTTACTTAAAGAAGAGTCAAGGTATGATGCCTTTATTTCAGTTTAGATTGAATGAAGTAAAGAATTAATCTTTCCCTTTGAATATCAATAGATAAATATAACGTTATAGGTGATTTATTCCCAGTTGTAGCTAGTATTACATAACATCCATTTTCTTCCTCTTATCCAGGTCCGGTTCGCACGGGCAGCAGTCTAAACAGGGACTCCCAGACTTCCCTCACCCCAGAAACGTCCTCCAGCTCCTCCGGTGGGACCCCAAGGTGCTCCCAGGCCAGAGAGACATAGTCCCTCCAGCGTGTCCTGGGTCTTCCCCGGGGCCTCCTTCTGGTGGGACATGAACACCTCCCTAGGGAGACGTCCAGGAGGCATCCTGAGCAGATGCCCGAGCCTCCTCAGCTGGTTCCTCTCAATGTGGAGGAGCAGTGGCTCTACTCCCGTGTGACTGAGCTCCTCACCCTGTCTCTAAGCACCCAGACACCCTGCAGAGGAAACTCATTTTAGCTGCTTGTTTCCACGAGCTTGTCCTTTCAGTCATGACCCAGAGCTCATCACCAGAGGTGAGGGTAGAACGTGGACTGACCGATAAATCGAGAGCTTTGCCTTTCGACTCAGCTCCTTCTTCACCACAACAGACGATACAGCGACCGCATCACTGCAGACGCTGCACCGATCCGCCTGTCAATCTCACGTTCCATCCTTCCCTCACTCATGAACAAGACCCCAAGATACTTGAACTCCTCCACTTGAGGCAGAGACTCTCCACTCAGAGAGGGCAATACACCTTTTTCCAGTCGAGAACCATGGCCTCAGATTTGGAGGAGCTGATTCTCATCCCAGCCGTTTCACACTCGGCTGCAAACCACCCCAGTGCTGCAGGTCCTGGCTTGAAGAAGCATCAGGACAACATCATCTGCAAACAGCAGAGATGAGATCCTGTGGTTCCTGAACCAGACGCCCTCCAGCCCCTGAACCAGACCCCCTCCGGCCCCTGAACCAGACCCCCTCCAGCCCCTGAACCAGACCCCCTCCGGCCCCTGAACCAGACCCCCTCCAGCCCCTGACTGCGCCTAGAAATTCTGTCCATAAATATAATGAACAGAACCGGTGACAAAGGGCAGCCCTGTTGGATCCAACATGCACCGAGAACAGATCTGACTCACTTATGGCAGTAAGTCAGACCTGTTATTTAATGTCCTGTAACTTTAAATTATAAATCAGATGTTACGTTTTTAATGTTTTTACTGTTTTTACATGTCTCTTATCCAGCGAGCGGTTTCATTGTATTGAATTTAGTGGTGAATCGTAGTATACAAATCTCTACTACTGCATTATCTCTATATTACTATGAAATATACTTAGGCCGAGTAGGTCGTGGGCTCTCAATGTTCCTGCAGAATATGAACAACAAACCCATCTGTCTAAAACTATTGGAGATTGAAACTAAAAATGCGAAAGGACGAGTATATTTAGAACATTTTTGTTGCTCTACTGTGAGTGGAAATGTGGTGAATATATCAGTCTGGCTCGAGTCCACTCAAATGTCCAAAACCATCATTATGTGGCGCAGGCTCTCCAAAAGCTTTCTTTAACTCCCGGCCTCCATTTTGTTATTTCCATTGAAGAAATTCCAGGATTTTAAAATTTTAATCATACCGGCTGGCATGAAGGACGACCGTAATTCAGTGTTTTTGTAGCTAAATCGAGCCAAGCAAACGATAGCTGGTCATTTTCAGGGTTTTCAATAATTTTATCAGAATTATCCAAAAATGTAATTCACAAAATGTTAATGTTACAGTGTTTGACATTGTTGGTGAGTGTTTGGTTGTTGCCAATAGGGTTTTTGGTCAGGAAAGGCATCTGGGTCAACTGTGGCTCAGATGGTAGAGCAGCCATGTTATTATGGAAGAGTGACTGTTCCCAGCTCTGACGAGGGGATACTACCATTGGGCAAGACATTTCCCCCATTGATTTTGACTTTAAACTTACCTGTGCACATGGTGTTTTAATATATTTATATTTTACATTGTTCCTACTCATTTTCTGGCAACTTTAGAGCGAATTAAGTAAAAAAAATGAAGCTTTCTGGTCAAAAACTGCAAAAAAAAACCTGAATGTATGTGGCTAATGCGATTTCAAGTAGTTGGTGACATCACATTAGACTGTCCAGCCAGGTGTTTCTGATTACACCTGACTACAGGGGTGGAGTTTGAATCGTGGGTAATTGTTACACCAGTCACGCTGTTCTTATACGCCTCGCTCTGCAATAACAATACGCAAAACACAGCACGTTAACTCTGGAAATCTTTTGTTTCCCGGTCCAAACGCCGGCTCCCACAAAGCCCGTCGAGTTACAAAGCCGGCCTCAGTCTCATATAATTGTCGGTGGCCTGACGCTCTGATGAAATCTATTGAAAGCGGCTCAAATGCCCGGTACCTTTGCTTTGCTAAATACTAATTAGCCTCCGCGCAGCCTTCTCATCTCCACCGGCCCCGTGCCATTTCTCCCATTGTCACAGAGAGATTTGAACGTCGCCCCGAGCAACAAAGTCTGGCTCACTTTGGGTGGTTTTAATTAGTGCGCTCACATTTACGCCGAACAAAGAATTCTGGGAACAATCTGGATATGAACATGATTTTGTGGGGAATTTGAGGTGAGCGAAAAGATAAAAGTGTTTCCTCTTACGACAGGAGAAGAGAAGAAGAGAAAGAACGGTCTTCCTGGGATTCAGAAAAAACACTTTAACACTTTACAACGAGTCCATGAGGTCAAATAGTGTGATTGACAGGTGGATTAGCCAATCAGGGACAAGCATGGTCTGTCTGTCTATGGCTGCTAATGAGGAAAAAAGTAAGGAAAAAAATCACAGTGGATTGAAAAACATGGCAGATTTCTGCAGAATCAGTCGACGTAGCACAAAACTGTTAATCTGAGGCGAGGAAATGTGATTCTGTTCAAAATGACGGCTGACCAATGAGATCCTTAGTTTCACACGTTTCACTGATGTACACAAATGTGATTGGATGGTCGTGTTTGGTTCTGACTTGAGGCACAGAGGGAGCATTCATTAAGTAATAATTAATTCAGTATAAATTCACTTGTGTCCATAGTCGCCCTGGGACAGTGAGGCTGACAATCCATTGGCACTGCACAAAACTGCTCATTTACGCCTGCTACATATGTTTACGTACTCAAGGCAGATGAAGTGTCTTGCCCAAAGACACAACAACAGTATGTTCAAATCTGGACAGTGACGTGCAGTCGGGGGAAGCATCACAGAAAAACACAAAAAACTAAACATGAAATGGTTATATTTATCCAACGATTTGTACTTTAAAGTTATTTTCTATTTAATTTTGCAATTTTATTATAATTTTTTTTAACTCAAAATCACTTTTACAGTTGAAATCCTGAAGAGACGTGTGGAGAGGCACCGGCCGTTCGTGCCTCACATGTTCTGACTGAGCTGTAGCAGTGACGCTGCTGCTTTAAGGCTGTGAAAAGGGGTGAGGCACGTAGTTACCCTGCCTCATGGTAGGGGGCGCTGTGAGCCCAGAGATTCATGTAACTCCTGGGGCAGCAGAATAGTGACAACAAGCCACAATTTAGAGTTAGCAAGTCAAGTTTATCAATCCGTTCACTTTTTTCTTCTTGTCTGTTCTACTTTTTAAATGGAGGAAGATACATATTAAAGCTCAGTTTTCTAAACTGGACTTTGGGTCGAAGCAGGAGGTTAGAATTAAAGGACCAACGCTAAAGGAGCTAAAGGAGCTAAAGGAGCTAAAGGAGCTAAAGGAGCTAAAGGAGCTAAAGGAGCTAAAGGGTTTGATCCAGAAGACGGGACAAAGACTCGCTCTTTTCAAACACAGTGGGACCAAATGGTAAAAAATGTAATGATTCAATCCACTGAAAATTGGGGAATGAGAATAAAGATTAAAAAAAATACAAAACCAGCTTTTTACTTCATACTATTAGAGCTATTTCATATGGACTTCGGAACTTTTATTTTGAAATTCTTTTTTATTCTGGCCCCAAGTCACTGGGAGAAACTCACCGACACCTGGTTTATATGTTTGTAAATCTGTGACACATCAGAGCCTCATGAACCTCACACACGACACTGAGCTGGAATCAAACCACTGACCTTTGGGTTGATGGGTGAAGAATCTGACCACAGAGGCCTTTACAATTTTTAATTTGAAACCAGCCATTACTCCAGCCCGACACGACACTGAGCCCAGTCTCACGTCAAAACTCAGCTGCTCACATATTTTACGAAGTATTCCAATTACTTTTTCTTTCATGAAACTCCCGAAAAAGTAAAAGTTCTTTGTTTCTTATTACACATTTGCATACATATGAAAGTTTGTTCTAACAATGTGCAGTAATACGCAGCACTGAAATGACGCTTGTAGCTTTTAATGAACTGTCACATTTAATTGAGAAAACAGAGTGAGTTTGTGTTGAATTCTGCTCCATCTGGACTAAAACAATCACACTTTTCACCAGTGCACAAGAACACGGAGAAGGAGAGATTAAAATGCAGATAATGATTAGGTAATTATGTAAGGTATAGACTTAAATGAGGACGCACATCATCCTCCTCCCAGCACCTCGTTATAATGATGCATATTATGAGTCTTAAAGCATTCTGGGACATTGTTAAACCTTTGAAAGTGCTGCTTTTCTGTGATAGGATGTAACTTTCTGTAGGTTGCACATCACCTTCCATAAAACCACACTCTGGAACATTCTCCATGGAGCCATATAGTGGAATATTACAGCCAACAGGCCAAAGATTGAGGCCAAATTTCCTCGTCAGATCCTGATCTCGTCAGATCTCAGAAGCCGGGCCTAGTTCGGACTTAGACAGGAGACTGCTGCGAATCCCAGGTGCCACAGTGGGGCGCTAGTGGCAAAAACATGTGTCATTGTGTCCTTAAGCAAGACACTTTACCTGCGTTGCCTAGTTTGAAAGTGGTGTGTGATTGATTTGATTTAAACGTATTATAGTGTCTTGCATACAAAGGATCCCGAGCCCTTTAACAGGTTTATAAGACGCTTTTAACAAAAATACAAGAGTCCAGACGTGATACAACCAAAAACAACAATAAACTCATTTAAACAAACTTCTTCCAGGTTTTACATAGAAATGATGCAACTTATAAACATTAGAATTAAACAATTTCATCTGTCGTCATCTCACCAGAACATTTCAGAGCAACATTTCATCAAATAAAAATGTATAAATTCATCATAAAATGGACAATACAACAAAAAATGATCTTCACTTTCTACTTCTCCAACTCACATAAACCACAAAGTCTTTTCTTCTTCAGGGGTTTGAGAAAATCTCCCAGTTTCTAAAGTCAGAGGAAGGATCCTGTCTGAAACTGAGCCTCGATGATCTTTGCTTCCTGCTCAAATTTACTCATAAAACTCAGTCTTAAACTTTTAAGTGAAAATATGTCACAACTTGGGTTTAGTCAAGGTCCCATCAGCCACTGTGTCTGTGAGCGCTGGTGGTGGTGCAGGGACTGATGGTGCACAAAATAATAAAGCAACTTTGTGGAAAAGCGCTACACGAGACTAATGTGTTACTGTTATTAAATAAGAGTCAGGTTTGTGGAGATGCAAGCACGCGCACCGTTAAAAAACTCATTTTTTTAGTGCAATAAACACAACCAAAATGAACAAAAGCCACTAAAAACGTGTTATTTTAGTCTCACTTGATCAAAAAGGTGACACACTGTGGCTTTAATCATCAGCCTCATCTAAACTCCGCTCTCACATTCATAACTAAAACCACATTTGCTAATATTACAGTCGTCCCCAGCTGCCTCACGAACCTCAGAGCCTCTAATCACATTTCCATGACAAACGGCGTCATAACAAACGCACATCTTATTGGATCCCTTCATTCACCGGTGATTTTCTCAACTTATGGCGCTTTAAGTTTGACCGGGGCTTTTGATCTTGGACGTAAAGTCGATTCTCGCTCAGATGTGAGGCCTAATGAATTCCATTGATTGAGCGCGGCACATTCTCCAGACTCGCTGTAAATCACAGACTCGCCGATGTTAATGGAATATGCAGAGTAATACACGTCCACGCTCTACATACGTGTCCAGAGTCACATACAGGACAGTTATGTAATGTGAAAATTAGTACATAGGAAGGTGAGGTTTGGTTCTTTTCAAGTTTTTTTTGTTTTTTTTCATTGAAGTATAACTGGGCTAGTGCTTCGATTATATTGCATTTTTAAAACTTAAAAAAATGTCTCTTATAAATAAACCAATGTCATTTTAAACTATCCAGAGTCACACTTCTCAAATACTTTTCCAAGATGTGAGTCTGGTGAATCCAGCCAATCTCCCAGAATTCAGCTGGGCGTGACTGACAGGTGGATTAGCCAATCAGGGACACGCACGGTCACGTGTCAAAGCAAAGATAGGAAACGCAAACGAGGAAAAAAGAACAGAAAAAATAACAGAAGACTGAAAAACTTTGGGGATTTCTGCAGAAGTAATGAGCGAAGCACAAAAGTGTTAATTTGAGGTGAGGGAGTCGACTTTATACAAAACGACAGTCGACCAATGAGCTCCTTCATTTTACATGTGTCACTGAAATAAACGACTCTCAGAGCACCCACACGACTCTCAGAACACCCACACGACTCTCAGAGCGCCCACACGACTCTCAGAGCGCCCACACGACTCTCAGAGCACTCACCCGACTCTCAGAGTGCCCACACGACTCTCAGAGCATCCACACGACTCTCAGAGCACCCACACGACTCTCAGAGCACCCACACGACGACTCTCAGAGCACCCCACACGACTCTCAGAGCGCCCACACGACTCTCAGAGCGCCCACACGACTCTCAGAGCACTCACCCGACTCTCAGAGTGCCCACACGACGACTCTCAGAGCATCCACACGACTCTCAGAGCACCCACACGACTCTCAGAGAGCACCCACACGACTCTCAGAGCACCCACACGACTCTCAGAACACCCCACACGACTCTCAGAGCGCCCCACACGACTCTCAGAGCACCCACACGACTCTCAGAGCATCCACCCGACTCTCAGAGCGCCCACACGACTCTCAGAGCGCCCACACGACTCTCAGAGCACCCACACGACTCTCAGAGCACCCACACGACTCTCAGAACACCCACACGACTCTCAGAGCGCCCACACGACTCTCAGAGCACCCACACGACTCTCAGAGCACCCACACGACTCTCAGAGCACCCACACGACTCTCAGAGCACCCACACGACTCTCAGAGCATCCACACGACTCTCAGAGCATCCACACGACTCTCAGAGCACCCACACGACTCTCAGAGAACCCACACGACTCTCAGAGCATCCACACGACTCTCAGAGCGCCCACACGACTCTCAGAGCACCCACACGACTCTCAGAGCATCCACCCGACTCTCAGAGCACCCACACGACTCTCAGAGCACTCACCCGACTCTCAGAGTGCCCACACGACTCTCAGAGCATCCACACGACTCTCAGAGCACCCACACGATTCTCAGAGCACCCACACGACTCTCAGAGCACCCACACGACTCTCAGAGCATCCACACGACTCTCAGAGCATCCACCCGGCTCTCACAGCACCCACACGACTCTCAGAGCACCCACACGACTCTCAGAGCACTCACCCGACTCTAAGAGTGCCCACACGACTCTCAGAGCGCCCACACGACTCTCAGAGCACCCACATCGATTTCAAACTGGAAAGACTCAGACAGACACAAAATAAAAGTATTAGGAGGCTTTATAGACGAGTTTTCTCTGACACTCGTGACATTGTGATGAAGGACGTGGCCACTTGGATGATGTTTAGGAGACGTCCTCCTGACGAGGTCTGGACACTGGAGGTGGTCGAGCTGAAGCTGAGGTGAGTGAAGAGACGATGAGAGGATGAAGAACCGAGCGGGAGCTGGGGAGGAGGCCGTGCGTCTGCGATGGGGGTTTAAATAGGGAGCTGGTTGGACGAAGAGGAGGAGTGGGGAGGAGTCATAGGAGGTGATGACGGTTGAGGAGCAGGTAAACTCTGGAGACGTTGTGAGTGGATGGGAGCGCCGTGAGGTCTTCCAGGCTGAATTTACTCTTGCTCCACTTCTCCCGAGCTCATATTGACTCTACTTTGGCCTCTCACTCTCGCTCTTTCAGCTGTCAGTCATTTCAGTCACTGCGGGTCTGACCTGAGGACTGGAGGACCTTCCCTCGTGTGATAATGGTTAGATCCTCGAGTTTATGCAGCTGGGATCAGAAACGAAGCTTAACGTAACAGACTATAAGCCCAAACGAACGCTACTCAAACGCAAAGGCAAAACAGTCTGAAAACCAGGAGACCAGAGAAAGTGCGATGTGGAAGTCAACGCCGTCCCCATGAGGTCCAACTCTGTACGGAACGACCTTAGGTTTTGTTCATCTTTGAGAGAAAAAATGACTTGTGTAAAAATCTTAAGGCTGTGACAACTTTTTTTTTGTGTGCACCTGTCATGATCCCTGCCTGCCCCTCCCTCACCTGTCTGTCTCTGGTGCTGGGCGGAGCTCCTGGCTCCTCCCACGTGCACCTGCCTCTAATCAGCGCTATCAACGCACCTGTGGGAGGATAAAAGGAGCCAGGATTCTCCTCTCCTTGCCACATCGCCTGTTCATCACTGCTCGTCTCTGCACGTCGACCTGCTTGTCTCACTGTTCGTCTGCCTGGTGTCCTGCTCGTGTCCTGCTCGTGTCCTGCTCGTGTCCTGCTCGTGTCCTGCTCGTGTCCTGCTCGTGTCCTGCCCGTGTTCCTTTTCATGTTCCTGTTCAGCACCCTGCCTCCCTGCACTGCTCTGGACTCCCGTGTCCGACCCTGTCTCCCGGTACTGGCTGTGTTCCTGTCTCGTTTGTCCCCTGCACCTCTGGACCTTGACCTGCACCCAGCTTCTCGTATGTTTCTCCCGTCACCTGTTTTTGTCTTGTTCTGTTAATAAACACGTTTAATCTTGCCCCGAGTCCTGCATCTTTTGGTCCGCCTCACACCCCACATTACGACAGCACCGTATCGTGACAAGTTGATTTGAATTTACAGTGTTTTTACATTTGAAAACATGGCCATGTGAAAGGACAGGAGACTGTTTTAACCTTCCAGCTCCTTCAGACCGAAACCTGAAGTTTGCAGATAAAAAGATACTTCAACATGAAATCAGACTAAACTTTTCCTGTTTTACATCAATGAATGATTTGTATTTGCTCAATCCCAGAATGATAGAAGACAATTTTTCATTATTTTCTTTGAAGTCAGAAGTTTACATACAGTAATATTACTATGACTTTAAACTATTTGATGAAACACAGAGGATGATGTCATGTCTTTGGAGGCTTCTGATTGGTTTATTGACACATCTGAGACTCACCTGTGGATGTGTCTGAAGCTCACCTGAAACACTCTGCTTCTTTGTGTAACGTCAGGAGAAAGTCTAAAGAAATCAGCCTCATCTTTTGTGCAGGGATGAGGGTGGAGATGAGGGTGGAGATGAGGGTGGAGATGAGGGTGGGGCTGTGGGACAGACTCCGCCCCTTCTCCCCTTCGCTCTCTTTCGTCCTCCAGGTTCTGCCCGGTTTATCGGCTCTATTTAAAATGGGGTTGAGGGCGGAGCTTGTCACTTCCACTTCAGTCTAGTTACACTCTCGGCTATGCTTCCATTGTAGGGAGTATTATACAGACACACGGCGGAGCTCAACCAGTGAGGCATCATGGGACTGTGACGACGTCAGGTCCAACCACAGACTTCACAAACGTCACAGCTGATTTCTAGATTTGTTTTTCTTTCTTATTCATCAAACGAGAGACGATCCAGACTCCAGACGCTTCTGTTCAGCTGCATCTTCTCTTTCAACGTGAATTTTATGATGATTATTTAAGTTTTGATTTGTTCTATAGTGATTTTAATGTCTTTATTCTGTAAAGCTCTTTAAATGACCTCGTGTACCAGTTGTGCTGTACAATTAAACTTGCCAATGACCCTCCTAAAGTGGATGTTTAACCACGAATTGTATCAAATATGTGAATAATGTAGTAATAATCTATGATAACATTGGATTATCGGTGTGATTATCTCGTTTTCTGCCAGTCAAACCTTTTTAGCATCAAACAACCAGAACGTGACATTGGCTGTTGCTTAAAAAAAGAGTAAAATGTAAAACACGCTCATTGTTTTTAATCAGCTGACAGACACTTAACAACTCTGTAAAGAAGACAAAGTTTAGAACAAACGGTATAATCAAAGAGAAATGATTTTTTACACTTCATCATGGTGCAGGACAGAGGCAGCGCTCGGCAGAATAATCCAGAAGTGTCCCGAGGTCACAGGACGACCACTGTTACGAAGCGTTCTCTGGGGAGGGAAGGAAGTAACAATGTTTTAGTAGCTTTGTTGACTTTTAATATGAAGACAAGTGAGGATCTAACCAAGAGAGAAAAACACAAAATAAAACTTCAACTAACTATAACAAAAACAAATGAAAGGAGGCTCTAGGAGTACAAACTTGAATATACTATTAAACACAAAAGATGAAACTCAAATCACCAATTCTAGGTCCAATTTAACAAAGATTCCAAAATTCCAAGAGTTTCAAAGTTTCCTCAGTCTCAAAATTTCGATGTTCCAAAATTCCAAAGTCTCAGAGGTTCAAAAGTTCCAAAGTTCCAAAGTCTCAGAGGTTCAAAAGTTCCAAAATTGCATGCCACACACAGTGGGAGGAGCTGGAGGCCGTAACAACCACAAATGTGAGAAAACAAACTCGTATCTGAAGAATCGGAGCAATTTTCAAATTTGTTCCCATGTATTTGAGCTGAACTTGTCTTTTTCCAGAACAGAGTGGATAAAAAGTCGTCTGAGTGCCATCTGTATCTAATTAGAAAGTGTTTTATCGTAATAATCAGGAAGTGTGTGTTAGTATTCTAGTTGTTGTTAGAAATACCGCTCTGCTGTCGTTTTTGAGAGTTATCCGCACTTATACACTCATCATGGTGAATAATTAGGATGTTCAGGGAGCGTAGGGTAAATGAGGAATAACTCTGGACCACTGCAAACTGTTTCAGATGAACTAGTTCTCGTTTTATGTTTTTATTTTTTTGTTTTTCATAAAGTTTTTGTCACTTGTAGACGTACTCACAGAGGGAAGAGGATCCACAACTTTTACTCGAGTAAGAGTACAGCTGCAGTGTAATATTTGAGTAAAAGTACGGTGTGTGAAAACTACTCTGAGAACTACAATTTAATAAAACCAAAGTACTACCCACCTCTGTAGTAGCAGTAGTAATAATACTTCAAACCGTGCCCTACAGTTATATAAATATCTTTTTTTTTTCTTTTTCTTTTATAGAGAAGCATTTTCTGGAGCTGAATTATTCCCTGATTGTGGGACAGAGGGCCGGGTGTGGGCAGAGTTGCGTTTTAGTTTTAGTTTTCTCTTGAGTGATGCCGCTGTCGGTGTGAAGGGTCGTGTGTGTGAACAGTGTAGTTACAATCTTACAACAAACGAACGTCTTTAAGTGCAGAACCCTAATTTGTGGTCATATAAATATATAAATGGACATAACTAACACACTAGCCATTGTGTTCCAAGCAGAAAGTGATCCAGCTCCATCGACTGGCTCCAGTTCACTTTATATTGAAAAACTGTGTCTCTCTCTGTACCTGCTGCTGTCGGACTCGTCATTTTGCTCTTAAATGTTCGTATTAACCCTCTACATGATCCTGGACTTCATTTATTTGAATTATTTTGAGTTTATTATTATTATCATTATTTTGTTATGTTGAATTCATTTTTTTTTTTTTTTTTTATTTTGAGTTTGTTTTTATGTTTTTGTTTTGTTATTTATTTATTTATTTTTAGTTTATTTTTTGTTTTTTGTTTACTTATCATTTTGCGTTTATTATGATTATTTTGTCTTTTTGTATTTTTTATTTTTTATTTTTTTTATTTTGAGTTTTGTAATTTATTTATATTTTGAGTTTTTTTTTTTGTTTTTTTTTTATGTTTTTTATTTTTCCTTTTTTGTTATTTTGTTGTTCCTATTAACCCTCTACATGATCCTGGGTTTTTTATTTCACTATTGTTTCTGTAAATCAACATATGAACATTAATAACAGACACATCAGGTCCTTGTTTCCCCGACGTCGCTCTTACTAGCCTTAGCAACGGGTTTGATTGACAGCGTTGCTAAGCGCTCGCTCCCTGCTAAACCAGAGGTGTGGGCGGGACGGGGCTTTACTTTCATCATCCTCGCTCTGGATTGGCTCTTTGGTTGCTATGATACTCGTGGCCGGAGTTTCAAACATGGAACTCGGCTCTAAATCCGCCGCTATAACGCTAACGCCTCGACGAGCTTCATTTGGAGCTGAACGCCGTGGGTGACGTCAAAAAAACGCCACACGCAACAGTTTTATCCCTATTACGCAAACGAAATAACAGGATTTAAAACATGTGAGTTGTTTTTTATTTATTGAGGACAAATCCCTGAAGAACGTGGTGGTTGGAGGAAAACGGCGGGCAGAGGCGGACGTGGTTCGAGGCCTCGCTGTGAGCACAAAGATGGATTATAGCGCGGGAAGTAATTAGAAAACAATATAGATAAAGAACTGATGAGCGGAGAGATAGAGCCAGAGGAGCAGGTGAAGGACAAGGCCTGATAAGAGCGGAGGGATGGAGCGAGGGATGGAGGAGGAGGAGAGCAGCACAGAGATAAACACGTTTCACTTAAAAGTATCTGCGATTTCAAGGTTAAAATGCAAAGCCGTAAAAACATGAAAATATTGATTTGAAATGTCTCCGTTTTTGAGTAATTTAATTTATTTTACACATTAAGTCTGGAATGTTACACAGTACGGCTTTAAATATCCTGCAGTGAATTAATTACATGTTTTTATGGGTCAATAATGCCACAAAAAAAAAAAATGCAGTTCTGGTGTGAGTGAATCACCTCTCCACAGATCTGACCTGTAATATTTTAGTCTCGATGGACATACAGAGGTTTAATGCCATATTATGAAACATTCCACACAAAGTAAAGCTCTCCGTGGTGGAACATAATGAAGTAAAAGTATTAAAGTACTGTATTTAAGTAAAGCTTTTAGGCATCTGGACTCTCAAAATCTGCATGGAATACTGTGACTTTAATACTTTAATACTTTTACTTGAGTATTTCTTTGCTCCGGTATCTGTACTTTTACTTAAGTAACAATACTGAGTACTTCCTCCACGACTGGACCAGATGTACTACAAACATCCGCAGTGTACTATGTGGGTACTAGAATGTCACACAGTGTGCTCTTCGACTTTGTAATCGCCATGACGACAAGCGTGTCTACAATTACACAACGTGGCTTTACACATACTTATCTCCATGACGACAAGTGATAATTATTTTAGGATAAAAACATGTACGGTGAAATGAAATGTGAGGGAGTTAAGTTTAATGGAAAACTGTGGAATATTCTGCATAAAGTGATGTAATCTCCATAGTGACACGCAGAAAAGTTACGCAATGCACATTTAAGGAACTGTGTAGCGTCTCTTAGTGTTTCAGAAAACTACAATCACACCTGAACCTGTGGCCAGAGCCTGATCCTGCAGATAGAGGGCGCTGTTACAAACTGTTTCCAGGGGCGAAAGGAAGTAACACGACCCAGATCGTAAAAGGGTAAATAATTAATGTCTTTTTTTTAATTATAAAGTAAATGTGATGGTTACAAGTGAAATAAAATCAGAATTAGACAGAAAAACTAAAAACTGGTACAAAATAAAAAATAAAATAAATAAAATTAAAAAAAAAAGGTGGGTTGTCTGCGACCTCTAGCTGTCTATCAACCGTGAGTATCATAGCAACCAAAGAGCCAATCCGGAGCGAGTCTGTTGAAGGTGACGCTGCTAAGCTCCCCCTGCTAACCCAATGGAGCGAGCGATTAGCAACACTGTCAATCAAACCTGCTGCTAACGCTAACGGGCGTGACCTTGAGGAAAGCGACATTTAAGACCAAAATGAGTCTGACAGCAGCAGATACAGAGAGAGGGGGCGCTCTTTATCAAAAGACTAAAATAAAGCAAAAAGAAAAAAGTTAAAAAAAATAAAATAAATAATAATAATAATAATAATATAACCCCCCCCCCCCCCCCCCCCCCCCCCCCCCCCCCCCCCCCCCAAAAAAAAAAAACAACAACCCAAAAAACAACCCAAAAACCCAAACTCAAAATGATGAAAAAAAACAACAATCAAAATAAAAAATAAAACACTCAAAATAACAACAACAACAACAAAATAATCAAAATAAAAAAAATTATAATAAAATGACAAATAAATAAATAAAATACAATCAAAATAACTTCAAAATAAATCTTATCCACCTGCAGTGGATAAGAGGAGCCAGGACCAGACACTCGGGTCAGATCGTCCGCATGTCCACGTGAATATCTTGCTAGCCCTTGCTTATGTATTTTGCTCGTTGTTACCTTGCTCATTGGATTTTTGCTGCCCTTCAGATTTTGCTCCCTGGACCGTCCCAGCTCCCTCGCCTCTGGCTCGGCTCCTGACCCTGCCCCTTTTTTCTGTGTTTCCTCAGTGTTTCCTCAGTGTTTCCTCCGTGTTTCCTCCGTGTTTCCTCCGTGTTTCTTCTGTGTTTCCTCAGTGTTTCCTCCGTGTTTCCTCAGTGTTTCCTCAGTGTTTCCTCTGTGTTTCCTCTGTGTTTCCTCAGTGTTTCCCTCAGTGTTTCCCTCAGTGTTTCCTCAGTGTTTCCTCTGTGTTTCCTCCGTGTTTCCTCCGTGTTTCCTCCGTGTTTCCTCAGTGTTTCCTCAGTGTTTCCTCTGTGTTTCTTCTGTGTTTCCTCTGTGTTTCCTCAGTGTTTTCCTCAGTGTTTTCCTCAGTGTTTCCTCAGTGTTTCCTCAGTGTTTCCTCAGTGTTTCCTCCGTGTTTCCTCAGTGTTTCCTCAGTGTTTCCTCCGTGTTTCCTCCGTGTTTCCTCCGTGTTTCCTCCGTGTTTCCTCAGTGTTTCCTCAGTGTTTCCTCTGTGTTTCCTCCGTGTTTCCTCCGTGTTTCCTCCGTGTTTCCTCTGTGTTTCCTCAGTGTTTCCTCAGTGTTTCCCTCAGTGTTTCCCTCAGTGTTTCCTCAGTGTTTCCTCCGTGTTTCCTCCGTGTTTCCTCAGTGTTTCCTCTGTGTTTCTTCTGTGTTTCCTCTGTGTTTCCTCAGTGTTTTCCTCAGTGTTTTCCTCAGTGTTTCCTCAGTGTTTCCTCAGTGTTTTCCTCAGTGTTTCCTCCGTGTTTCCTCCGTGTTTCCTCCGTGTTTCCTCCGTGTTTCCTCAGTGTTTCCTCAGTGTTTCCTCAGTGTTTCCTCTGTGTTTCCTCAGTGTTTCCTCAGTGTTTCCTCTGTGTTTCCTCAGTGTTTCCTCAGTGTTTCCTCAGTGTTTTCCTCAGTGTTTCCTCCGTGTTTCCTCCGTGTTTCCTCCGTGTTTCCTCCGTGTTTCCTCCGTGTTTCCTCCGTGTTTCCTCTGTGTCTCCTCAGTGTTTCCTCAGTGTTTTCTCTGTGTTTCCTCACTGTTTCCTCAGTGTTTCCTCCGTGTTTCCTCCGAGTTTCCTCCATGTTTCCTCCGTGTTTCCTCAGTGTTTCCTCCGTGTTTCCTCCGTGTTTCCTCCGTTTTTCCTCAGTGTTTCCTCCGTGTTTCCTCCGTGTTTCCTCTGTGTTTCCTCAGTGTTTCCTCCGTGTTTCCTCCGTGTTTCCTCAGTGTTTCCTCCGTGTTTCCTCAGTGTTTCCTCAGTGTTTCCTCCGTGTTTCCTCCGTGTTTCCTGGACACACATGCTGCAGACAGTGTAATGCCGCGGGTTTGAAAAGCCTCGACAGCAGAGCGTGGGTTTGATGTTCAAGGACGGGTGATGTATGGTCTGAACACTTTTTCTCAAGGTTGTATTAATCTCACGTCTTGAACAATTTGTGCCGTTTTGTAAGAGACACGATTAAGAAACATCAGGAATATTTGGTTTGTAAAGTGAGAGAACGCGGATGGGCATCTGGTGTAAAAGTCGAGTTAAAGGGTTTGGGTATTTTGATATTTTCAAGGCTGTTTTCTTGTCACAAACATTTTTAACAACACACAAACCTTGTATGTTTAGGCTGAGTTCTTCTCTCAAACAGAAAACACCCGGTTCCACCTTGTGATGTCATCATGTGGCGATACAGGAAGTGCTCCACTGTGACTTAAACTCTAGAATCATTCGGACAATATTGGTCCAGGAATTTCTAATCTCTGCTGAGGAAAAAGTAAAAGGTAAAAAGTAGCTCTTAACTTTGTGATGTCACGAGGTGGAACAGAGCGTTTTGAGCTTTGGAGAAGTGTGTTTGATGATGGAACAATATTATGACGTGACTTAAACTTCACAAGAGTCAATTTTGTGTAATATAGGAGCTTTAAATTCAACGGCACACATGCTCTCCTAAGATACCAGAGCAGTAGTAGTAGTAGTAGTAGTAGTAGTAGTAGTAGTAGTAGTAGTAGTAGTAGTAGTAGTAAATTATTTGGGTTCAATTTAAGGCAAAACATCGTCATTTTCAGTGGTACAAGTAGTAAAGTATTGTACTTAAGTAGAATTTGTATCTATCTGTTCATTTTACAGTGGTACTCTTTACTTTTACTTTTACTTGAGTACATTTGAAAGCAGTATCTGTACTTTCTACTCCACTACATTTTGAACAGGACTGAAAGTACAAATACTACTCTAAAATGTAATGAAGTAAAAGTAAAAAGTACTTTTCATCTGATTTGAGGAGTTATTTTGACCATGTTCGTGGAAACATCATAAAGTTTTTGAGTCTTTGAGTAAAACTAAAATAAATCCACAAAATTCATCAGAAAAATGAAGAAACTGATTCATTTTGTTACTTGTGTTACTGCATCAAAATATCATTATATTTAGACTTTAACTAATTAACACTTGTGTGAAATACTTTAGGATAAAAAAAAAAATAAAAACAATTATTTATATCTATTATTTGTATTAGTATTAGTACTTTAACACTTTTACTTAAGTAGATCTTTTTCATTTGATACTTTTACTGCCATTTTACCTCTGTATATGTACTTCTACTTGAAGTACTTCATCCAGCCCTGGTCCTTTTGGTCCTTTAGTATTTGAGTAAACTGTGTCTTTCCCAGTTCACATTTCCTGTAAAGCAGTTCTTGGAGTCAGAATAAGTCCGCTGTGTACTTCCTGTATCTAATTCTTTATTGTCCAGTCATCAGGAAGTGTGCGTGTTAGCATGCTAGTTGCCGTTAGCTTTGCCGTGACGTAAAGTTGTGAAAATCTGTCATAAATGAATAAGTTTGTCTCACTATAAACAGTATATTTCATCGTGAGGCGGCGGGGCTCACCTCTCCACAGACCTGACCTGTCATTTTACCCAGACATCTCCTGTTTCCATGGAGACCAGCCGCTGCTCACCGGCCAATAGAAAAGCAGCAGAATTCACCTGTAACTCTGAGCTCAAAAGACACGTTTTAGAAAAGATTTATTAGGCCCGAGCCCCTACAGGGCGTAGGGCCTATTGCTTCCGCAACGATGAGTGCCTGGGCGAAGCCCAGGCACTCATCGTTGCTAACTGTCTTGCCGAACTTGTGCGCGAAGCGCACAAGTTCGGCTGAGGTCGCGACCTTGCCCTGATTCCACTATCCCAGCAACCCATGCCGCAGGCATGGGACATCTTTATTACTGCTAAAATGAATGGAAGTCAATGGGAGGTCAGTGGGCGACCCCCGACGTCATGGCGAATGACGGGCGCGTCAGCGCCCGTCATTCGCCATTGACCCCACGGTGACGTGGGGAAAGTCCAGAGCTTTTCAAAAAACGTATAATTTGTCATTCGAATGTTTTCGGATATATTTTTTTTGCTAAAAATATTATTATTTTTATTATTATTATTTTTTTTTCTTTCTTCTGCTCTTTGAACAGGAATTTCACCCCCTGAACATATTTGAAAACTCACCAAATTTTGCCCAAAATTCAGAAGTGCCGAAAAATTATTTTTTTTATATGGTGCATCATTGGACATAAAAAAATGGCGCGACAGCGCCACCTACAAAAGTCAAAATACATTGCGTCAATGGGAGACGCCCCGACGTAAACTTTGTCATAGACCCACCAAATTCGGTACACATATTCATCAAGTGATGCCAAACAAAAAATATTATTATGGCCACGCCCTCGGACAAACCGGAAGTCGGCCATCTTGGATTGAATATTCCGAAATGCCGAGTCAGCGTTTTCGTTGACGTCGCATTTTCGTCAACTCCTCTGAAGGCGCTTCACCTGCAGGGCTGAAAATCACTGGACATCATCTAGACAAGTGGGGCATCAAAAGTTATCCGATTTACATTGATACGTATAACGGTTTCCGTGCGGCGAAGCCGCAAAATTCCATCGGAATTTTTTGCAATTTTCAAATTTCAAAATTGCTCCCATTTGCGCATACAAAGTCCGATTTGACTCAAATTCAAATCAGTTGTAAAACTTTCTGGCCTAGACCTACTCATTGTGAAAGAAAACAAAATTGGTGCAATAGCGCCCCCTACAGAATAACAAATTAATTTGTATGGAGGTTTCAAAAATTTAGTTTTCCCAAATGTTACGAAATTTCACACAAAATTCCATTTCGTCATTCCAATCAATAAAGTCAATCAGACCCATGTCGTTTTTTTTGCATCCTGTTGCCATGGCGATGCGCCGAAGTTCCCATGTTATCCTAATGGGAACGCTCCGAAAATTTCCCATTCATGAGAAAAACATTAGTTTCATGGAATTAAGTGAAATTTGCCAAAATGACTCATCATGTCATCCTGATCAAAAAAGTCAATCACACCCATGTCATATTTTTCACTGGGTTGCCATGGCGATGCGTGAAATAGCCCATGTTATCCTAATGGGAAATTTTCAACATTTTCGTACATTTCAAACTCTTATAACGACTTATTACCTTTAAGGAAGACCGTGAAATTTGGCACAGTGATTCTTTACATCATCCCCATCAAAAAAGTTTGAGGTGCCAAGTTTGTATTTTACACGGTGTTGCCATGGTGATGCCTGGAAAAACCCATGTTGGTGCATTTTGTGCATCACTGCTCCCAGTGTCTTTTGGCTTTGTTTGGTTACACATGCAGCTCAAAGCCACAATAAAACAGAGACAAGTGATGGATCAGCGCCACCTACAGGGAGTGCCCGGTCGGCCGAGTGCGAAGCGCGGCCCGCGAGGGCCGTTCGATGCCGCTTGCGGCTTTAATTATTTTTATTCTTCTTTGTTCTGCTCTTTGAGCAGGAATTTGACCCCCTGAACATATTCAAAAACTCACCAAATTTTGCCCAAAATTCAGGTCTGCCAAAAAATTATTTTTTTTATATGGTGCATCATTGGGCATAAAAAAATGGCGCGACAGCGCCACCTACAAAAGTCAAAATACATTGCGTCAATGGGAGGCGCCCCGACGTCAACTTTGTTGTAGAGCCACCAAATTCGGTACACACGTTCATCAAGTGATGCCAAACAAAAAATATTATTATGGCCACGCCCTCTGACAAACCGGAAGTCGGCCATCTTGGATTGAAAATTCCGAAATGCCGACTCAGCATTTTCGTTGACGTCGCATTTTCGTCAACTCCTCTGAAGGCGCTTTACCGACAGAGCTGAAAATCACTGGACATCATCTAGACAAGTGGGGCATCAAAAGTTATCCAATTTACGTTGATACGTATAACGGTTTCCGTGCGGCGAAGCCGCAAAATTCCATCGGAATTTTTGCAATTTTTAAATTTCAAAATTTGCTCCCATTTGTGCATACTAAGTCCGATTTGACTCAAATTCAAATCAGTTGTAAAACTTTCTGCCCTAGACCTACTAATTGTGAAAGAAAACAATTTGGTGCAATAGCGCCCCCTACAGAATAACAAATAAATTTGCATGGAGGGCCCAAAATTTTGTTTTCCCAACTGTTACGAAATTTGACACAAAATTCCAGTGGGTCATCCCGATCAATAAAGTCAATCAGACCCATATCGTTTTTTGCATCCTGTTGCCATGACGATGCGCCAAAGTGCCCATGTTATCCTAATGGGAATGCTCCGAAAATTTCCCATTCATGAGAAAAACATTAGTTTCATGAAATTAAATGAAATTTGGCAGAATCACTCATCATGTCATCCTGATCAAAAAAGTCAATCACACCCATGTCATATTTTTCACTGGGTTGCCATGGCGATGCGTGAAATAGCCCATGTTATCCTAATGGGAAATTTTCAACATTTTCGTACATTTCAAACTCTTATAACGACTTATTACCTTTAAGGAAGACCGTGAAATTTGGCACAGTGATTCTTTACATCATCCCCATCAAAAAAGTTTGAGGTGCCAAGTTTGTATTTTACACGGTGTTGCCATGGTGATGCCTGGAAAAACCCATGTTGGTGCATTTTGTGCATCACTGCTCCCAGTGTCTTTTGGCTTTGTTTGGTTACACATGCAGCTCAAAGCCACAATAAAACAGAGACAAGTGATGGATCAGCGCCACCTACAGGGAGTGCCCGGTCGGCCGAGTGCGAAGCGCGGCCCGCGAGGGCCGTTCGATGCCGCTTGCGGCTTTAATTCTGTTTGAATCTGAGGGAGAAAAGATTCAGCAGAAAAAAGGTAAAAGTTCATTTTGATTTTGAAATAATATAATAATATTTAGTCGATTAGATTCTGTGACCTGTAGAATAAAACCTACCTCCTCCTCCTGTCTCTCCCTCTCTCTCTCTCATCCCTCCATTTCCCTCCCCTCTCTTTCTCCCTCTACTATTTTCTTCCCCACTCTCCTCCTTCCCCTCCGTCGCTGTCTTTTCACACTCTACTTTTCCCTCTCCCTCCCTCTCTCATTGTCTCTATCTCCCTCCTCTCTCTCGTCTCTCCCTTCATTTCCCCTCCCTCTCTTTCTCCCTCTCTACACTCTCCTTCCTCTCTCTCTCCTCTTCCCCTACCTCTTCCTCCCTCAGTACTCTCTTCTACCTCTCTTCCTCCCTCAGTACTCTCTTCCTCCCTCAGTACTCTCTTCCTCCCTCAGTACTCTCTTCCTCCCTCTGTACTCTCTTCCTCCCTCTCTTCCTCCCTCTGTACTCTCTTCCTCCCTCTCTTCCTCCCTCTGTACTCTCTTCCTCCCTCTCTTCCTCCCTCTGTACTCTCTTCACTCTCTCTCTTTCTCCCTCTGTACTCTCTTCCTCCCTCTGTACTCTCTTCCTCCCTCTGTACTCTCTTTCTCCCTCTCTTCCTCCCTCTGTACTCTCTTCACTCTCTCTCTTCCTCCCTCTGTACTCTCTTCCTCCCTCTCTTCCTCGCTGTGTACTCTCTTCCTCCCTCTGTACTCTCTTCCTCCCTCTGTACTCTCTTCCTCCCTCTCTTCCTCGCTGTGTACTCTCTTCCTCGCTGTGTACTCTCTTCCTCCCTGTGTACTCTCTTCCTCCCTCTGTACTCTCTTCCTCCCTCTGTACTCTCTTCCTCCCTCTCTTCCTCCCTCTGTACTCTCTTCCTCCCTCTGTACTCTCTTCCTCCCTCTCGTCCTCCCTCTGTACTCTCTTCACTCCCTCTGTACTCTCTTCCTCTCTCTCTTCACTCCCTCTCTTCCTCCCTCTGTACTCTCTTCCTCTCTCTCTTCACTCCCTCTCTTCCTCCCTCTCTTCCTCCCTCTCTTCCTCCCCCTGTACTCTCGTCCTCCCTATGTACTCTCTTCCTCCCTCTCTTCCTCCCTCTGTACTCTCTTCCTCCCTCTCCCCCTCTCTCTCTTCCTCTTCCTCCCTCTCTTCCTCCCTATGTACTCTCTTCCTCCCTCTGTACTCTCTTCCTCCCTCTCCCCCTCTCTCTCTTCCCTCCCTCTCTTCCTCTGTTTGACTTTTCAGACTAAAGAGAATAAATCTCAGATCTGAATCTGATCAAAGTCCAAACAGCAGAACGACACAAAACGATCCGACTTTTGTTCCGTCTCGTTGAGAAAAAGCTCAGACGTCACTAAACTTTGATGTTTTTCACCGGCTCAGTCTCAGTGTTTCTTTTTTTTTTTTCAGTTCTTTTTTCACTTCTTGTTTGTCTGGATTCGCTCGGGGGCTTCGCCTTCGGCTCCTCTCGTACCTCAGAGCTGCTCCGTCATTGGCCGCTGGACTTCGGGCTCGTGGGACGGACTCAAAAATACCACAAGACACGAAAATGAAACGTTTTTTTTTAATTTCACGTTTTAAGAATCTGGTCCAGCGACTTTAAATGAGCCGTTTAACTGTGTTTTCTTTGGTTCCACTGTTCATAAAGACGACTGTGGAGAAAGAAACTGAAGCTCTGTCTATTTGTATTGTATTTTTAAGGCTTTATTCTTTTATTAAATTTTTTTTCTTACTAATAACTCCTTCTCCACAAAATTCTGTTTTATTTATTTATTTATTTTAACGATTAAACTTCTTCCCAAAATCAGTTTTTTAATTTTTTTTTCAACTAATAAACTTCTCTTTTAATTATTTATTTATTTATCTTTACTAATAAACTTCTTCACAAAATCTGTTTTTTTTTGTTTTTTCTTATTAATAAAGTTCTCCTTCTCCTCAAAATTCTATTTTATTCATTTTTAATAATAAACTTCTTCTCCACAAAATTCTGTTTTATTTATTTATTTATTCATTTATTTATTTTTTACTAATAATCTTCACAAAATCTTTTTTTTTTTTTTTATTTGAATTTTTTTGTTCTTACTAATAAACTTCTCCACAAAATCAGTTTTTTTTTTCTTGTTTTTTTTCAAAGGACAAATCACAAATGAGAAAAATTGAATCATAACTGTTCAAATCTTTCCTTTTTGTCCCATGAAGCTTTTGTCTGTGGAAAATTGGGTGATATTTAAAATCTCTGAGGCTGCAGTGAAGAGACTGCACACCACAAGCTAACATTTATGAGCTAACAAGAAGCTAGCGCCTCACGTCAGCTGTTTCCTGTGGAGAATAAAACAGGAAACTCCACGCCCCTGATCCTCGCTGGAGTCAGAAAAGTAAAGTGGTTTAAGCTCTTAAATGTTTAACTGTTCTGTATTTTCCATAAAGACTCAGCGGCTCAGTGAACCCGACCACGGCTCAGTCCGCGCTCGTCTGCATGTTTAATGGTTGCCGTGGGTTACATAATTCCTGGTGGGCGAGCGACATGTTGACAAGTCGCCCGTTTGGCACCTCATCACACCTCCACTCTTTGTTTGTATAATCCTGTCATTTTTTTTCTTTTTCCGTTCTTTTTCTCCATCCCTTCATTAGGCTCTGATGAAGGGGCCCGGCGCTCGCGACGCCGCCGCCAAACCGAAAGAAATCAAGGTTCAACGAGGGAGGGAGGAGGGAGGGAGAGAGAGGGGGGAATGAGGGAGGGAAAAGAGAGAGAGAAGAGAGAGAGGAGAGAGTGAGGGGAATGAGGGAGGGAGGAGGGAGGGAGAGAGGGAGTGAGAGAGGGGAACGAGGGAGGGATAGAGAGAGGGAGAGGGGGGAATGAGAGAGGGAGGAGGGAGGAGGGAAGGAGAGAGGGGGGGGGCGAGGGAGGGGGAGGGAGGGAGAGAGGGGGGGACGAGGGAGGGAGGAGGGAGGGAGAGAGGGAGAGTGAGAGAGGGGAACGAGGGAGGGAGGAGAGAGAGAGGGAGAGGGGGAACGAGAGAGGGAGGAGGGAGGGAGAGAGAGAGGGGGGGACGAGGGAGGGAGGAGGGAGGGAGAGAGGGGGAGAGAGAGAGGGGGGAACGAGGGCAGGAGGGAGAGAGAGAGAGAGAGCGAGACAGAGAGAGCGACAGAGAAGGAGAGACAGGGGGTGACAGAGAGACTGAGAGGGAGAGAGAGAAAGACAGTAAGAGGGGTGTGAGTGAGATAGAGAGACCGAGAGGAAGTGGAGTATAGAGAGAGAGCGAGACAGGGAGAGAGCGGGGAGAAAGGGGGGAGAGAGAAAGACAGAGAGACTCGGCCTGTGTGAGAAAGAGATTGAGAAGGAGGGACAGTGAAGGACAGAGAATTGATTGAGGGGGGGGAGAGAGAGTGGGAGGAAGAGAAAAAGGAGGGAGGTAGACAGGGAGAGAGACAGAGAGAAATAGAGAGAGAGGGAGGGAGAAAGACAAAGACAGGGAGGCTGCATGAGAGAGAGATTGAGAAGGAGGAAGAGTGAGGGAAGAGAGCGATGGACTGAGACTGGAGAGAGAAAGCTGGAGAAGGGGTTTGTGTGAGAGAGAGATTGAGAAGAAGGGGCAGCGAAGGACAGAGAGTGAGAGAGGAGAGGGAGAGAGAAGAACAGAGAGAGAGAGGATGAGTGTGTGAGAGAGAGAGAGACGGAGGGAGGGAGAGAAAGAACCTGAAGGTGGAGATGGAATAATTCAATGAGTCAAAGCTGTTACAAAAAGCTGAGTTTTCAGACTGAAGAGAATCGATCTGTCCAGGTTCACACGACTTTAGTGAGGAGCATAAAGGAGGAAAATCTGACTAAAAACACGTTATTAACACAGTAAAAAGCATAAAAAACAAGAGGTTTGATACGACACGTGGATTTACCTTCAGAAAACTCGGTTTCATTTCAGCGCTCGGGTAAACTCGTGCTGTTTGTGAGTCCAGGCCACAAAAACGACAGCATCTAGTCTTGAAAACCACAGAGAACGATCTAGAAGGAGGAGGATTATGGAGCTTTACACTCGCTCCACATGGATACACCACATTTACCTGAAGTACAGCTTTACCTGAAACCGAGGAGGAGTTTTCTGCAGGAGTTTGGTTCATATTATGGTAAAACGTGATGGTGCGTTTGTTGGGACAGTTGTGTCTTGTGACCTGAGCTGCTGATCTTTCAGGTGCAGTATTTGTTTTATCTCAGAACAGAAGCATCAGTTCAGATGTTGTTCGTATCAATCGTTTCCTCTGGTTTTGTCCTAAGTTTCTAAACCAAAACTTGTGACTTACGTGAGACAGTCTCGTTAAAGTTTTGTAAAGATCTGCTCCTCCTTCCTTTTTATGGTCCCTACGACATTAAGTTATATATATTCACTCTTCAAAGTCTTTAACCTAATCTCCACTTTTCTCCTTTTCTCCGTGTTTGAACATCACTGTGACACGAGACGTTTTACATAAAGTAACAAACTGAATTTCTGAATGATACAATGAGGCTTTATTGGCCTTAGCTAAACATTTTTGCAGATTTTCTGTCTCTTTGGTGCGAAAAATTACACAAATGTACAGCCCTGGCGCCGTGTGCACGTCGCGGAGCAAAGGACTAAACCAAAGTGTAACAGGGAGGGTGGAGGAGGGTGGACCGAGTTTTTATTTTCAGATTAATTTAATGACAATTGTGTGGATACTGTATGTATAATTAGGTTTTACCATAATTTACCATGTGTCATAAAGCTTTAATGCAAGGACAGAGGGACAGTAAAAGGGGAGAGGGGGACACTAGTCAGCAAAGGGGAGTCCGGACCCCCCGTTCCCCCCGTGATTTCCGCCTATGCCCACAGCGTTCAGCTCCAGACAGATGAAGCTAATCGAGGCTAGCGCAGGTATCGCGGTGAAGTATATCATAGCAGTATCATAGCAACGAAAGAGCCAATCAAGAGCGAGGCTGTTGAAGGTAACGCCTCGTCCTGTCTGCACCACTGGTTTAGCACTGAACAGGCGCTTAGCAACGCTGTCAATCAAACCTGTCGCTAACGCTAACAGGAGCGACGTCGGGGAAAGAAGGCGCCTGTTTTGTCTGTTATTAATGTTCATATCGTGATTTACAGACATAATAGTAAAATAAAAAACGCAGGATCATGTAGAGCAGGGGTGGGCAAACTGCGGCCCGGGAGCCACATATGGCCCGTTGGGCTTATTAATCCGGCCCACCGAACATGACCAAATTATGGCTCACTTCAGCTACATCAACCTTATATTACTTTCTTATTCTCTTATTAGCCCTTCTGCCAAAAAAAAAAAAAAGAAAGAAAAGTGGATAGTGAGCACTGAGTGTTTAATACGGAGTGGACAACAAAATATTTTTTCACCGACGTCTGATCAAAGCACCAAGGCAAGGTTTTTGCCGGCATTCAAAATTAGCAAAAGCTAGCAAGCCTTTCTCTGAACGTGAGCTTTTAAAAGAAAGCATTTGGAAAACAATTTGTACAATGAGCCTTTCATATTCATGTTTTGCTACATGTTACAGGACAAATCTTTAATCTGATATACATATATACATCCTGGCCCGGCCCCTCTGTCAAATTTTAGAACCCATTGTGGCCCGTGTGTCAAAAAGTTTGCCCATCCCTGATGTGGAGGGTTAATATGAACATTTAAGACCAAAATGACAGAGAGAGGGGCGATAATAGAGTCAGAAGTGGAGGAACGCGGTGGCTAGCAGGTTAGCTATGTCCATTTATATCAACAGTCTATGAACAGAACACACTGTTCCCAGGTTTTGCAGAGATTACATTTTCGTAGCTCTTAAAATCGATGTATAAATGTGTACAACTCAATTTAAACAAAACAGATTAGAAGAAGTCCTCCCAGATCTGAGCAGAAACATGCTAACTCCACACAGAAACGCTCCGGGGGCCCAAAGGTCGACCCTGGAAGCTTCTCTCTGGGTGGCACGAGCGCTAACGACTCTGCCACTGTGCTGTCAAAGCGAAAGGCTGATGACCCTGAGCTCCGACGTTAGTGTAGCCTCAGCGTTTGTGATAATCAGACTAATGGGTCAGAGTGGAGTGTGGCCGGTCCCTGTCCTCCGCCGATCGCTCTAAGTGTTTATCGACTCTCACTGATGAATCTGTTTCCTGCACGGCCTTATATGGGCGTCGCGTGCTGATTGGACAGGAGGAGGAAGTGGCTGAGACGGTTGTCAGTGTCTGATTTGGCGCCATTTTCAAAACCAGCCCAGATACTTTGACGCAAGTTGCCATAATTAGCATAAACGCAAGCATACAAATCTAATTTTTCCAATTTATTCTTAGATTTTGTGTAAGTATTTATCAGTAATCAGTTTATATTCAGAGAAATGTCTATATTCAGAAAAAATAGAAAATGAAGACAAGCTGATTTAAATCTATCTGCGTGAATAAAACGGCTAACTGTGATGATTATGGTCAAATGCTACGCTAATCCTAGCAGAGAACATGAGGCTAAAACTGCTAAGCAAAAACAGTTTATCTTTGTTGGACGAGCTCCATTTTAAAACATAAAATTAGACTTTTAAATCATGTCTTTTGTTCCGTTAGTGAAAACATAACTGGAGTGTTCTGTTTCATTCGAGCTTGTAGAACTATTCTTTTATTTTCGGCCTTCTACATGAGCTCGAAACTTCCAGCATCTCCTGTCATTAGAAAAAACTCCTCTGTGATTTCAAAGTTCATACAGCATCACCCAGTTTTTTTATCAACACCAAACCAGAAAATATTTCACTTTCCAGGTTCAAACTAAACCTCTAGTGTCTTAAGTAAAAGCGACAGAAGCTCAGAGCAGTGTGTAACTTTTTATAATGGTTCAAATGTTCTTGTCGCCATGGAGACGTTATTGTCCATATGAGATTAAACCTATAGCTGTGTCGAAATTCAACAATTAGACGAATGAGGCTGAAAATGTGGCCTATGTTTCCATGGAGATTTAGAAACAAGGTATTTTTTGTAAAGTTATGTAAGAAAATATATTAAGTACAACTGAGAAAAAATCACATCGAACATTATATTTGCCTTTTCATATTCAAAGGATTAATACGTTACTTAAACACCTGCGAGGACGACGCCTTCACACTTCTTCTATTAAATAATAAAGAATTGGAAATAAAACGAATCATTTCAGTGTCTATTTTACACCTTTAGGTCATGAGTCGACAGCCGTGTAGATCATTACTCAGAAGTACGTCCCATTTCGGCTGCACAGAGGAGTACCCTTCATGGGCCGGGTACTTCGAAGTGTGCATCTGTCGAAGTGGGACACGGCCTCCGTTTCTTTCTATAGAGTTGTTAAGAGTGATGTCACTTCCGGGTCCGGCACACCTCACATTAAAAGGAGATTGCCGTCGTTTGAAGCTAATACGAACATGAACATGGATCTGTGGTTCTAACTGAGGTAAGAAGCTACGCTAAGCTAAGATAATGCTAGTGATGATTGGCAATTAGTGGTAATTGTATATTATAATAGATTATTACTACATTATTTACATGTTTCATACGATTTGTGGTTAAACATCCACTTTAGAAAGGCTGTCTCTCGTTTGATGAATAAAGAACAAAAACAAAGACCTGATCTCTAGCTTTGTTTTTGTTCCTTATTCACCAACAATTACCTTTGAAAAGCACATTTAACCACAAATAAATCAATAATGAAGTAATAACCTAGCATCGACGTAGGAGTGCCAGTGTGTATATCTCACGAGCTAAACTTAGCCTAGCCTAACCTAGCAGCTGCACAGGAGTACCAGTGTGTATATCTCACGAGCTAAACTTAGCCTAGCCTAACCTAGCATCTACATAGGAGTACCAGTGTGTATATCTCACGAGCTAAACTTAGCCTAGCCTAACCTAGCATCTACATAGGAGTACCAGTGTGTATATCTCACGAGCTAAACTTAGCCTAGCCTAACCTAGCATCTACACAGGAGTACCAGTGTGTATATCTCACGAGCTAAACTTAGCCTAGCCTAACCTAGCATCTACATAGGGGTACCAGTGTCTATATCTCACGAGCTAAACTTAGCCTAGCCTAACCTAGCATCTACACAGGAGTACCAGTGTGTATATCTCACGAGCTAAACTTAGCCTAGCCTAACCTAGCATCTACACAGGAATACCAGTGTGTATATCTCACGAGCTAAACTTAGCCTAGCCTAACCTAGCATCTACAAATGAGTACCAGTGTGTGTATCTCACGAGCTAAACTTAGCCTAGCCTAACCTAGCATTTACATAGGAGTACCAGTGTGTATATCTCACGAGCTAAACTTAGCCTAGCCTAACGTAGCATCTACATAGGAGTACCAGTGTGTATATTTCACGAGCTAAACTTAGCCTAGCCTAACCTAGCATCTACATAGGAGTACCAGTGTGTATATCTCACAAGCTAAACTTAGCCTAGCCTAACGTAGCATCTACATAGGAGTACCAGTGTGTATATCTCACGAGCTAAACTTAGCCTAGCCCAACCTAGCATCTACATAGGAGTACCAGTGTGTATATTTCACGAGCTAAACTTAGCCTAGCCTAACCTAGCATCTACATAGGAGTACCAGTGTGTATATTTCACGAGCTAAACTTAGCCTAGCCTAACGTAGCATCTACATAGGAGTACCAGTGTGTATATCTCACGAGCTAAACTTAGCCTAGCCTAACCTAGCATCTACACAGGAGTACCAGTGTGTATATCTCACGAGCTAAACTTAGCCTAGCCTAACCTAGCATCTACACAGGAGTGCCGGTGTGTATATCTCACGAGCTAAACTTAGCATAGCCTAACCTAGCATCTACACAAGAGTACCACTGTGTATATCTCACGAGCTAATCCTCAAACACTCTCACTTTCTGTCACAACTTGTTAAACGACTGCAATCCACTTTTGTCGTTGCTAAAACACAGAAAACTGTAAACATATCTATTGTTTTCAGTCACCTTGGACCTGGAAGTGACATTAGACTTAACCACACTACTGAGACACGCAGGTTTGCTAGTGCTTCTTCTGTATAAATATCTGTTTTTGCATGAACTCCCCCTGCAGGTGAAGTCCTGTGAGTGCAGTTTGGGTCACGTACACACAGGTACGTGATTGTTTTGAGGGCTTTTGCCACGCCCTCTTTTTAGTCGACCAGTTGATTGGCAGGACGTGTCTTTAGTTAATCAAGAAATCCTTTAGCCGACTCCAGCTCTAGAAGGCACCAGGCCAAATGGCGTCGTTTCCTCTCTCCTCGTCTCCTCCCCTCGTCTCACTGGGTCTGAAGCAGAGTTCCTCGCCGTCTCCTCTCTCCTCGTCTCCTCTCCTCGTCTCACTGGGTCTGAAGCGGAGTTCCTCGCCGTCTCCTCTCTCCTCGTCTCCTCTCCTCGTCTCACTGGGTCTGAAGCGGAGTTCCTCGCCGTCTCCTCTCTCCTCGTCTCCTCTCCTCGTCTCCTCTCCTCGTCTCCTCTCCTCGTCTCCTCTCCTCGTCTCACTGGGTCTGAAGCACAGTTCCTTGCCGTCTCCTCTCTCCTCGTCTCCTCCCTCCTCGTCTCCTCTCCTCGTCTCACTGGGTCTGAAGCAGAGTTCCTCGCCGTCTCCTCTCTCTCCTCGTCTCCTCTCCTCGTCTCACTGGGTCTGAAGCAGAGTTCCTCGCCGTCTCCTCTCTCCTCGTCTCCTCTCCTCGTCTCACTGGGTCTGAAGCGGAGTTCCTCGCCGTCTCCTCTCTCCTCGTCTCCTCTCCTCTCGTCTCCTCTCCTCGTCTCCTCTCCTCGTCTCCTCTCCTCGTCTCACTGGGTCTGAAGCAGAGTTCCTTGCCGTCTCCTCTCTCCTCGTCTCGTCCTCCCTCCTCGTCTCCTCTCCTCGTCTCACTGGGTCTGAAGCAGAGTTCCTCGCCGTCTCTCTCTCTCCTCGTCTCCTCTCCTCGTCTCACTGGGTCTGAAGCAGAGTTCCTCTCCGTCGCTCTCCTCTCTCCTCTCCTCTCCTCTCTCCTCGTCTCCTCTCTCCTCGTCTCCTCTCTCCTCGTCTCACTGGGTCTGAAGCAGAGTTCCTCGCCGTCTCCTCTCTCCTCGTCTCCTCTCCTCTCCTCGTCTCAGTGGGTCTGAAGCAGAGTTTTTCTCGCCGTCTCTCTCTCTCCTCGTCTCCTCCTCTCCTCGTGTCACTGGGTCTGAAGCAGAGTTTCCTCGCCGTCTCCTCTCTCCTCGTCTCCTCCTCTCCTCTCTCATCTTCTCTCTCCTCGTCCTCCTCTCCCTCCTCGTCTCACTGGGTCTGAAGCAGAGTTCCTCCCGTCTCCTCTCTCCTCGTCTCCTCTCCTCGTCTCACTGGGTCTGAAGCAGAGTTCCTCGCGTCCGTCTCCTCGTCTCCTCCTCTCCTCGTCTCACTGGGTCTGAAGCAGAGTTCCTCGCCGTCTCCCCTCTCCTCGTCTCCTTTCCTCGTCTCACTGGGTCTGAAGCAGAGTTCCTCGCCGTCTCTCCTCTCTCCTCGTCTCCTTTCCTCGTCTCACTGGGTCTGAAGCAGAGTTCCTCGCCGTCTCTCCTCTCTCCTCGTCTCCTCTCTCCTCGTCTCCTCTCACTGGGTTTGAAGCAGAGTTTCCTCTCGTCTCTCCTCTCTCCTCGTCTCCTCTCCTCGTCTCACTGGGTCTGAAGCAGAGTTCCTCCCCGTCTCCTCTCTCCTCGTCTCCTCTCTCCTCGTCTCCTCTCACTGGGTTTGAAGCAGAGTTCCTCGTCGTCTCCTCTCTCCTCGTCTCCTCTCCTCGTCTCACTGGGTCTGAAGCAGAGTTCCTCGCCGTCTCCTCTCTCCTCGTCTCCTTTCCTCGTCTCACTGGGTCTGAAGCAGAGTTCCTCGCCGTCGCCTCCTCTCTCCTCGTCTCCTCTCCTCGTCTCACTGGTCTGAAGCAGAGTTCCTCCCCGTCTCCTCTCTCCTCGTCTCCTCTCTCCTCGTCTCCCTCTCACTGGGTCTGAAGCAGAGTTCCTTTCCTCGTCGTCTCCTCTCTCCTCGTCTCCTCTCCTCGTCTCACTGGGTCTGAAGCAGAGTTCCTTACCGTCTCTCTCTCTCCTCGTCTCCTCCTCTCTCCTCTCTCTCCTCGTCTCTCCTCGTCTCACTGGGTCTGAAGCAGAGTTCCTCGCCATCTCCTCTCTCCTCGTCTCCTCCTCTCCTCGTCTTCTCTCCTCGTCTCACTGGGTCTGAAGCAGAGTTCCTCGCCGTCTCCTCTCTCCTCGTCTCCTCTCTCCTCGTCTCACTGGGTCTGAAGCAGAGTTCCTCCCCGTCTCCTCTCTCCTCGTCTCCTCTCCTCGTCTCACTGGGTCTGAAGCAGAGTTCCTCGCCGTCTCCTCTCTCCTCGTCTCCTCTCTCCTCGTTTCCTCTCCTCGTCTCACTAGGTCTGGAGCAGAGTTCCTCGCCGTCTCCTCTCTCCTCGTCTCCTCTCTCCTCTCCGTGGTCTACAGCACAGTTCCTTGTGCTGGCGGCGTGGCAGTGAGTGACAGGTGCAGGGGCGGGAGACAGAGGGTTATCAGGCTCTGACAATCACAGTCAGATTAAAGGAGCTGCGTTCAGCCCTGCACAGGAAGCTTTGCACTCGCTAAATACAAGAATGAAGATTTTGCATGTAAAGGGTGAGTACACTTGATCAGATTATAATGAAAATACATGTGAATACCACTGATTTGACTTGTAATAATGTGATTTCCTTTACAAATGTCGCCTACTGAGTAATGAGGGGAAGAAGTGATCCGTTTTGGGCTCGTTTATCATCCACTGATCCAAAGATTGCTGGTTCGAATCCCGCTCTTGACATAAACGTCACTGGTAGAGCTAAGTCCCAGCTCCCACAGATAAATGCAGCCATCGTGTCCTTGGGCAACACACTTCCAACCATCCTCGCGCGACCCCAGAATGTTTGTGTGAATGAGCGGGTGGTTCCTTGCTGTAAAGTGCTTTGAGAGCCCTGAAAGTAGAAAAGTATTATATTAAATTGTGCCTGTTTTACAGTTATTTAGCATTTGCGCTAAGGAGTGTTTGTATTGAATTACAATGTCCACAGACTGAGAGTGTGGGAGTGTAACATCATGAAGGTGTTATTGCTTCGCTGAATTTTAAACGAGTCCATCTAGCGTTTATTTCATTACAGTTTTTTTATTTATTCATTTATTTTTGCTTATTGTTTAAAGTGCTTTCCAGGCAAAGCTGTAATATTTCCATCCACCGGAAAAGTTACATATAGTGCACATTTTTGGACAGTGTCTTATAAATATCTGTGTAATCCTTCAGTTGTCCAGGTCTGATCCATAGTAAAAGAAAATTGAAATCTGTCAACTGGACCAAAAGTTGTAAGAGTGAAGGCGTTTCTGCTCATCCAAGACTCTTCTTCAGTTCTGGCCAGATTAGCCGCGAGTATGTTATAAATGCTAACACTTTGTTGTAATGTTCGGGCTGGAGGGACCAAAGAATGCAGAACTCGGGAAGGTTTACAGTGTTTATTTACAATAATGAATCAAACAAGCAAATAATGGTAGATGCAGGAGGAGATGGAGGAGCAGGGAGCGGGCCAGGGTCCAATGGACAATACCGGAGCGAGGAGGCCGGGTCAGGAACAGATCCAGAGGCGAGGGAGCTGAGTCAGTCCAGGGAGCAGGAATCTGGAGAGCAGCAAAATCCAGTGAGCAGAGAAAAAACAGGCAACAAACATTTACTAAGCCGAGCAAAATTAGTCATGTTGACATGTGGACGATCTGCCACCGAGTGTTAGGTCCTGGCTCCTCCTCGCAGGTGACGATGATTGCCCTGATGGTTTCCAGGTGTGTGTGGGAGGAGCCAGGAACTCTGCCCCGGCTCCAGACTCAGGCGGGTGAGGGATCGAAAGAGCAAGAAACACAGGGCAGGAAATACAGGGATCATGACTCACTTATTGTCGATACTTCATTGGATTTATATTCATTTAACGCCTTCCCAGACACTCAGAGCCACTTTACACTGCATTATTCACTCACTCCATACTCGGGGGACGCTTCTTTTGTGGCCACAGCTGCCGTGGGGTAGTCTGACAAACACAAGACTGCCAATCTGCGTTATCAGCCCCCCCGACCTTCACCAACACATGGGCCGTGTCCCAATCCGCCAAATACACACCCTTCGAAGTACAGTTTGAAGTCTGAAAGTGTGTACTCCTCAGTGTAGCCGCCATCTTGCTGAAATGGGACAGACATTTATTATTTAATAAAAGAAGAGTCAAGGTGTCGTCGTCGTAGCCGTTTATTTCTGTTTAGATTGAATGAAGTAAGGATTTAATATTTGTCTTTGATTATCACTTGGCAAATATAAGGTTCGAGGTGATTTTTTTCCCCAATTGTAGCTACTTCATAACTTTAACAAAATAAACCTTGTTATAACATTCATACATTCAGTGTATAAACCAGAGAACACTCATTAGTTGCACATAAAGTGGGATTTTGCAGTTTTATGATTATTACAATGATAATTTCTAATGATAATAATGTCTTCTTCTTCTTCTTCTTATTGTCTGGGAATAACTGCACCTTCCTTTATTCAGTGTCACTTCTTTTATTTCCCAAAAACCAGCCCAGAATGAAGAAGAATGTTCTGTAAAATAAACCTGAGAGTGTCAGAGCTGAAAGGTTTTAATCCCCAAACTCACTGTACAGATCTTTATTCAGATTGAACAGTTTCATGTCACACTGTTGTAGAGCGACACGAACATTTGAACGTGTAGCAGACTCCATTTTCTTCTCTTTTTTGCGTAGGAGCGGTGCATGATGGGATATAGCAGTGGATGCACGCTTCGGCTACGGTCGATCTCTACGGAAACGCTGGGACATTTTGGGCCGCCTTCATCGGGAGTGTTGAAATGGGACAGTCCTTATCACGCCGGAAGTCTTTCATCACTTTGAACAGTGATTTTAAGGGCATTTTGGCGAATTGGGACACGGCCTTAATCACAAAAAAACACCAGGGCCGCTGCTGCCCCCCTGTGGCTCCTGATATTCACAGCGGTCTCCCAGCACCCTGCTCAGCTCCAGAGATCTGACGAGGTTGGGCATCGATGAGCAGGTACTTTAGCCTGAGAAGACACTTTTATCGAAGCCTCCTGCCGAGTTTATTGAACTGATGAACTGTAGCGATCCCTGCGCCCACCCTCCACCGTGGACAAAGATCACTGCTGTCAGAAACGAGTACGAACAATCAGGAAGTATTACGGCGAGACTTTCGGCTCTTTTATGGGATCCGTTCATGTCAAAGAGACGTTCAAAACACCGGTTCTTTTTATATCTATTTACAGGACAGAAGCCAAGGTTTGAACGCATTTATCTACAAACTAATCACAGAAGAAAGATTCGGCTCTTTTCTACACCGAGATCCGGTTCCAGCCGTTAAGGAATCGTTCGAAACCGGTCGAGTTGTTCACGAATGTCACTAGAACGTATCGTAAAGAACCGTTTAGATCAGGGGTGTTAAACTTATTTTCACAGAGGGACACATCAACAAAATGGCTGCTCTCAAAGGGCCAGATGTAACTGTAAGATAAATGCAACTAAATGTGACCAAATGTAATGTAAAATAAATGCAACTCATTTTAAACTTGTTAATTAACCGTTAATTACTTTTTCAAGTTACAAATATCGTGTATGGATTTGCACAGATATGAAAAAAATGTCTGTGTATCTGTATCCCCTGATAGACTGATATTTTTAGACAGTCAGACCTTTTAATTTACTTTGTCGCGGGCCACATAAAATGACCTGGTGGGCTACATTTGGCCCACGGGCCTTGAGTTGGACACATGTAGTTTAGGTGACATGATACAAAATACAAAAAGAAGCATGAACGAAACAAAATACAACTCCTGGTACAACGGGTGGTTTAAAGCTGGAGATGTCTGTTCCTTTCAGCGCGCTCGTCTCCCGTCGTAACTCAACAGGCCTGTGGATTTGTGAATTAGTCAGTTTTTTCTGTGTAAATGTCAGAGGAGAGGCTGGAGATGGTTGGAACGGTGGCAGCGTTTCATCAGGGTTTTTTCTGCATTTGCCAAGAACCACAATCAGCTCTGAGCCACAGACGCCATTTTGGCTGAAGCGCTAATGCCGAAGCTGCCTGTCATTTGGAGCACTCGATAACCCGCTCACCCATTATCGGAGCGCTCGTAACGGATATGCAAAGTGTCTCATGTGCAGGTTCATCTGTTCTTTTGATATCAAGATATTTCAGTGGTTTTAGGTTAGCAGGAATTCGGCAAAAACACTACATTTTTGGTAAGACAAAGCTGCAAAGTTGGGTAGTACTTAGTTACACATTACTCTTAGTTGAGCGATATTTTTATTAAAGTAATCGTAGACTTCTTGAACACTGAGTAAGTCAACAGTGACAAAAGCTTTACGTCGAGCTCCTTCAGATGTGACTTAACTTTACTTCTTACTCTTACTTAAGTCATTTCTTGGACTTTGTACTTCTATTTTAAAGTACCATTACTTTTACTTGAGTACAGTTTTGGTTACCTGGCCTGTTAGAACCACACGCTTCGGCAAAAGTTCACAAAGACGAGCGGGTCTCCTGTCTACCTGATTCCAGAGTGTGTGATTGACAGGTGGATTAGCCAATCAGAGAGAAGCATGGTAAAAACTCTTATTTATCTGAAGTAAAGTAAGTAAGTGATATATTTCTACTTCTGGGGTCAAGAATGTGGAAGGGACTGGCTGGTCAGGCAACAATTTTGCGTCTTTAGATAAAAGTTTTCATGAAGAACTATAATATCACGACTATATTGCTACTACTACAACTACTACTGCTAATACTACTACTCAATGGTAAGTCGTCACATTTTTATACAGCACTTTTCCACCTTCAAGACACTCAAAGCGCTTTACATCAAGGAACCGCTCACCCATTCACCCACACATTCAAACACAGTGTACACACTACTACTACTACTACTACTACTACTACTACTACTACTACTACTACTGCCTTGTTTTGAAAGTCTGAACTTATTCGCCTCAAGCTCAAGTTATGTCCCAGGAAATGTGTTCATTAATATAACTGCATCATTTATATTTGTGTAGAATTAGAGTTTTACAAAATATTCCAGTACTATACAAGGCAGCCATTAAAAATACATATAATCAGGAGTGTGTGTTCTGCAAATAAAGCAGTGATTGTAGATACACAATTGCGATCCCAACATTTCAGAATTTGAATATTCAAAAATAACAGTAGCACAAGCTCCAAGTGTAGGTGGGAATCATAAAAACGTTGCAGACTGAGATACTTTTCCTGGAGATAGTTGGGCTTGAGTGACAGAGACGAGGACAGTTTGTGAATACAGGAAAACACCAATGCAAAAAAAACCAAAAAACGTGCCTTAACAAAGACTGAAGTGTGTATTTTCAAGAGCCTAAAACATGTTCAGTTTTTAACACATATGATGCATTCTTGTGGCTTTAAGTCTCTTTTAAACATGGTCACGTCGGGATAAGTATATCATAAGTATTTTCTAAAATAATGACTGCGTTTGGTGCTCCCTCTGCTGGCAGTGACGGGAATGAACATTTAGAAAGCTTAAAGTTTATCCTACGTGAATGCTGCGCCAACACAATCTGACTGCAGAATGAGTCCGGAGATGGTTTATGGGCATGAGTTTTATCTACAACTAAACAGGAACAATATGAACAAAGTATTTCTGAGCGTTCAGGGAAGACGACTTTGGATTAATGGATTCATGAAACAAAATACAACTCCAGGTATGTTTTTGATGAGGAGGCTGTGATGTTTGTTGTGAAGTAAATGTTTATTATCGTAAGTCTTTGTGTAACTGCAGTAGATCTGTGTCCGTCTGTCAGACCCAGAGCCGACATTAACGTCTGTGAAGGCTCCGCAGGGTCTGGGCCCATCTCACAGGTGTAGTTTTACCTGTTTTAAAGTGTAAAAACTGATTAACTCATGACTGTGAACAGACATGACTCACTCTCAACACTGACAAGACGAAGGAGATGATGGTGGACAAGACGAAGAAGAGGAGACCTTGAGGTGGAGAGAGTGAGCAGCTTTAAATACCAGGGAGTCCACATCAGCGATGACCTCACCTGGACAGTGAATACAGCACAGGTGGTGAAGAAGGCTCAACAGCGGCTGTACTTCCTGAGGAGGCTGAGGAAATGTGGAATGTCGCCCAAAATCCTCAGCAACTTCTACAGCTGCATCACTGAGTCCATCCTGACCAGCTGCATCACTGTAGAACGGCAGTACTACTGTGAAGGACCGCAAACGCCTGCAGAGATGCTACAGACTGCCACAAAGATCACCAGGACTCCTCCACCCTCTCTGCAGAACATCTACCATCACAGAGTCCACAGAAGAGCTTCCTCCATCATCGAGGACCCCACCCACCCCCAGCATGGACGATTCACACTCCTGCATTTGGGCCAGAGGTACAGAACAACCAGATGAATGAACTCTTTCTTTCCAACGGCCATCAGACTCTTGAACTGTGAGCAACAGCAGTTCAAGAGTATATATATATCTTTCTTTTATATGCTCTTTTTATCTTGTTATCTGTTTTTGTGTCTGATTTTCTACATACTTTGGCAGCAGTGTGGTGAGCAAAGTAAGAATTTCATTGAAAGCGGTGACGTGTTTCTTACTGTACATATGACAATAAAGCTTTAAAGTTGACGTAGGCTGTGTATATAAATGGACATAGCTAACCTGCTAGCTGCCATGTTCCAAAGAGGAAGTGATCGTCCCAGCTCCATCGACTTTAGCTCCAGTTCGTTTTACACTGAGAAACTGCCGCTCCTCTCTCTGTAACTGCTGCAGTCAGACTCGTCAGTTTCTTTCCCCGACGTTGCTCCCCCTAGTGTTAGCAACAGGTTTGACCGACAGTGTTGTTAAGGGCCCGCTCCCTTTTAAACCAGCGTTGTGGGCGGAAAGGGGCGTTACCTTCTTTAGCCTCGCTCTGGATTGGCTCTTTGGTTGCTATGATACTCAAAATTCCAAATATACATACATATGCTCCAAACTGGCCGCTGTACCTGCTCCAGCCTCGACGAGCTTCATTTGGAGCTGAAGCTGTGGTGACGTCACACTCACTCAGTCACTTCTTTAAACAGTGACGCTGCTTTTGTAATGTAATAATAATAATACATTTTATTTATATAGCGCTTTTCATGGTACTCAAAGACGCTTCACAATACATACAAGAATAAAATATCAACAAAATTTACAACTAAAATCAAACGTTAAAAGCAATTTTGAACAGGTGAGTCTTGAGTTCTTTTTTGAAGGTGGGGAGGTCAGAGCAGTCACGGAGGGGTTTGGGCAGTGAGTTCCAGAGGGTGGGGGCAGCGATGGAGGAGGCTCTGTCCCCCCAGGTTCGGAGCTTGGTCCTACAGGGCAGGGACAGGAGGTTGGAGCTGGAGGAGCGGAGGGAGCGAGATGGAGTGTGGTGGTGGAGCAAGTCCGTGAGGTAAGGAGGGGCCAGGTTGTGGAGCGCTTTGAATGTGATCAGAAGGATTTTGAAGTGGATGCGTTGAGGGACGGGGAGCCAGTGGAGCTTGTGGAGGACAGGGGTGATGTGTTCACGTGAGCGGGTGTGGGTGAGGAGCCGGGCAGCAGAGTTGATGTTTGTGGCTCTGGTTTAAAGAGATGCTGGAGGAGGGAGTCTGTCTGGGACGGTGGAAGAGCACGCCCTGTCCATATTTGTTATAACAAAGAATAACTCATAACTCACCAAATATTATCCATCAAGAGACATCATTTCCACAACAGAACATCAGTACAACACGGTTAAAAGCTCAGAACGATGTATTTTTGCACATGTGTTCTTTAAATAGCGTTTTTATTTGTGTTATTTGTTTCCCGTGCACATTAGCCTGTCTGTAAACATCCGTGAGGGGATTCGTTTTCCCTGACGCTTATTTTCAGCTGCCAGCTCCAAACTGCTGCTGTGGCAGATCTCATATCGCACCGAAATACAGCTCATAAGCGTATTCTTAGACTGTAAACAGGTCAATATTTACCACGAGTTATTTTGAGACACAGAACTGTAAACCAACCGCCGGAAATGAGATGTTGGGCATTTTCCAATCCAGTCCATTTTCATCATCATCTTTATTTATTTCGGCCTCGTGGTCCATTTAAAAAAAAAAAGAAAACACAATAACAATACAGACAATGACATCATGTTTTAAAAAAGACAACTACAAACAGAAAGTTTCCCACATTCTGGACTGGTAGCGAATTGCACTGCATCTTATACTTGTAAGTGACTGCACATTTTCTGACTTATTCAGTCTGTAGATAAACCTGTACATTAAAGTTCTCAGTACAGCTTGCAGTGTGTTCACTCCTGCTGTGACAAACATTTCAGTCGCGCTAGTCCATCGTGGCCTCCTCAAGAGCACCCGAAACGCGTCATTATAGGCCACCTGCAGCCTCTGTAGACGGGCCTTTTTGTACTGAGTCCAGAGGTGGGCAGTGTACAGTGGTGTGCAATTTTGTATGATGCCCTTTTGTTTTTCATAATATGGTAAAGCATTTATCCACAAACAGAAAGTCCCACCAGTATGTACTTGTGTCCTTGAGCAAGGCACTTCACCCACTTTGTCCACGCTTGGGTCTATGTCAGTCTTATTGTTAATAGCTGGTGATAGGTGTATAAATACTGACATATAGATACATGACCCCCATTGACTTGTTGTTGTTTATCGATTATTGTCTGATTTGACCTAATAAGCTAAAATATAATGAGTCAAAATGTTGAAATTATGTCTTATAAGTCACCTCAGAACCTCCAGCTCATGACTCGTGACCCCCACAATCACAGGATTAGATGAGGGAGGTGTTTCGGGCATGTCCCACCAGGAGGAGGCCCCGGGGAAGACCCAGGACACTCTGCAGGGCCTGGAAACGCCTTGGGGTCCCACCGGAGGAGCTGGAGGACGTGTCTGGGGTGAGGGAAGTCTGGGAGTCTCTGCTTAGACTGCTGCCCCCGCGACCTGACCCTGGGTAAGAGGAAGAACATGGACGGATGGATGACCAGAGGGGTCTTTATCAGGACAGAAGAGTCAGGTCTCTCTAATCATGTGACTCATCATGTGACTCATCATGTGACTCATCATGTGACTCATCGTGTGACTCATCATGTGACTCATCATGTGACTCATCATGTGACTCATCATGTGACTCATATTTCATAGTGGACAAGAACAGTGGTATTGTCATGTCACACTCCCAGATGGGGGCAAGTGCCAGTTTTCTCTCTTCCTTTCTTTCTTTGACCCAAAAACTCACTGTATCACAGCAAAAAACATTTTAATAATATTATTTCAGCTATCTCCATCTGTATTAAAGTTCATTTATTATGCAAAATTGACTTGTGTGAGCTTTTAGTCATGTTGAAATATTATCTCCTCAAAACCAGACCTGGAGCTGTGTTTTGGTTCATTCACACATTTTTGCGTAACCTTTATTATAACTATGTCTACATCTGCAGAGCTCAAAATGCTCTGTTCCACCTTGTGATGTCATGAAGTGGGTGTACCTTTTGTCTTTACTTCATAGGGCCCTTTAAATATCATTGTCCAGTTGAATGTCGTGATATCATCTGAAGTTATCGTGCAGATCGGCAGCTCCTCGATTCACGTATGACATTACCAACAGTTTCTAACCTGCTATCGTTCAAATCCTCCATTTTCTCTGCAGCTTCCGTGTCTGAACCTCTTATTTTTAGCAGAAAAGCTCTCTCCCGATCCCCGCCTCCTGTAGTCAGACTAGCATTACCTAAACACGGTTAATTTGATGTCACAAAAAGAGGCATAATCAGGTTTGTGCTCCTCCAAAGCGCTGTGCATTTTGGTGAGTAAGACTTTCTACCTCGTCGCTCCGGCAGAAATGAAATCTTTATACTCGCTCGTGTGTGTGCGCGGGGATTTATCACACTGTGAGGACTTATATCTGTACACACACGAGGATGTACCTGCTTTATGGGGACAAAAATCAGGTCCCTGTAATGTAAGAGCTTCAATGTTAGATCAGCAATGTGGTTTAAAGTTAAGATAGTGTTTAAAATAGGTGAATGTAGTTCACAGAAATATATGTTCTGTTTTTTCTTTCAAAAGTGCAGTTTACTTCTTCATTGAACCATAGACAGTATATATCAGTGGACGTAGCTAACCTGCTAGCCACCACGTTCCAAAAAGGAAGTGATCATGGGCGCGCTTCCAGCTCCATTGGCTCTGGCTCCAATTCACTTTACATAAAAAATGTGGCTCCTCTCTCTGTAACTGCAGTGAGCCTCATCGTTTTGGTCTGAAAATGTTCATATTAACCTGCTCTACCAGTGAGGAGCAGTCAGAGGAGTCATCACAGAGAAAAAATAAATGACATGGTTATATTTATCCAGTGATTTGGACCATAAAGTTATTTTCTATTTAACTATTATTTTTCTTAATTCAAAATTGCTGAATGTTTATGTTTACTGTAGAAATACTGCAGAGACGTGGTGAGGCACAGGCCGTTCGTGCCTCACATGTTCTGACTGTGCTGTAGCAGTGACGCTGCTGCTTTAAGGCTGTGAAAAGGGGTGAGGCACGTAGTTACCCTGCCTCATGATAGGGGGCGCTTGTGAGCCCAGGGATTCATGTAACTCCCGCAGAATAGCGACAGTAAGATACAATTTAGAGTTAACAAGTGAAGTTTATCAATCTGTTCACTTTTTTCTTCTTGTCTGTTCTACTTTTTAAATGAAGGAAGATACATATTAAAGCTCAGTTTTCTAAACTGGACTTTGGGTCGAAGCAGGAGGTTAGAATTAAAGGACCAACGCTAAAGGAGCTAAAGGAGCTAAAGGAGCTAAAGGAGCTAAAGGAGCTAAAGGGTTTGCTCCAGACGACGGGACAAAGACTCGCTCTTTTCAAACACAGTGGGACCAAATGATAAGAAATTTATTGACTCCAGAATAGGATAAAAAACAATACAAAACCAGCTTTTTATTTCATACTATTAGAGCTATTTCATACGGACTTCTGAACTTTTATTTTGAAATTATTCTTTATTCTGGCCCCAAGTCACTGGAGAGAAACTGACCCGGGACAAACGTTCTGACTTCTGGTTTATATGTTTGTAAATGTGATTGTGACACATCAGAGCCTCATGAACCTCACAGACGACACTGATCCACATGATCTGTCTGTAAATAAAGATATGACAATAAATAACAGATGAACCAAACACCTTCTTTCCTCGAGGTCGCTCTGCTAACGACAGGTTTGATTGACAGTGTTGTTCTTTATGGTGTTTGGACTGAACATTGTGAGCAGATATGACAAACATGAGGGTAATTCTATAACTTTTACCTAGCAAGAATAATAAAGAGCTGAAAACAGTGTTAGTGCCATAGTTCTAATTACAAAGATCTGCTCATTGCGCCTAAATTGTCCCTTGTGCATTTTGGATGTAATGTTCCTGTTGAGGACATGAAAAGAAGGATTCTGCTTTTGAATTCACCGCTTCTTGTTGTCCGCTGTATATTTTATAATCTCTGACACCTGGTTTGGACACATGACATCGTCTGAAATCTCGATATTGCTCTAAACTTACTCAATAAAAGACAAAAGTTAGCTGACATCCGGGTTAGAAGTGCCACAAGGCTCCATCCAAGCAACAGATATTTAAAAATTTGCAAAACAGCAAAGCGACGCTGCCTTGAGTGTATCACCGATTAAGAAAATAAAATGAACAAAGGACAGAGCAGCTACCACGAAGATGAAAACGAGGGTAGATCGAAGCTATGACGTCTTGAACAGACAAAATGGACCTTCATAAAACCCGTAATATGCAATTTTTATATAGAAAGTATGTAATATGGGCTCACCGAGACTTGTACCCAGAATTTTGTACTACACTGTGTGAATACAGGAGAATAACGATGACTCAAACATGCATGAATCACTCTAAATAGATCTTTGAAAGGGGAAATTAGAAATGTAAATGTAATGTGTATGTAATGTCTGCAGAAAGCATGGAAACCGAACACGTGTGCATGTGGGGGGGGGGGGTTAGCGCAGACAAAGCAGCTACTGAGTCATCGCGGGAGACGTCCATTACCAGCAACAGGCCCTATTTTCAGAGCCTTCTCATTACCGGCTGCACAAGCTCAATATGTACGACACGTGGAGAGGAGCTGCCGTATGCCGTGAGCTCGTGTGTGTGCCGCAGTCCCACGGCGTGTGCAGTGCAGCGGCTAATCGGGTGTTAGCGAGCAGGTATATGACGGTAAAAAGAGCGTTTAAAGGGACCGTATTTAAGATTTTGAATTTGAACTATCTCCACAAATGAGGTAAATGTGTTTGAGTCAAGTAGATCTTTTACTGATAACAAATGTTGATAGGTTCACACTTAACCTAATTAGAGTTCAAAAGAGAGGAGAAGACAAGAGAGATTATTATTGCTATACTCATGAGGAGAAAAAGACGGGGAGGCCAAACCTTCAGATTACAACCTCCTCTCCCTTTCTGAAGTCTCCACCGCCTTTCTCCTCCTTTATTCAGTTAGGATCCCTAGTTACACATCACTGCTCACTCTCAAGGGGGGGGACAACAAGCACTGAGGCAGTGAGAAAATCACATATTACAAAGTTCATTTCAAAATATTGTTGCTTAAGCATTCCTTTCAGTCCTTATTCGCCCAAACACCTCTCAGGGTGTTTCCTGTTATCTCCCATGGTCATTCAACTTTCACAAGACATTCTCTGCAAAGCTCAGAAAACAGACATAAGTGCATAAATCATATTAAGGTTACATATCATTATTATAGTGATTATAATAAAAATGAACATTACATTACCTTTAAGATTCACAGTGAGATCAATAAACATGTTAAAAATATATTGAATCCATCAAATGTAATGCTCATTTATTTTTATTGCAAAAAACATTGAACATGAAGTTTTTTATGTCACGATTATCCAATCAGAAAACAGAATGAGCCTCACGTGAATCTGTCATTATCGTTGCCAGTTTCAAAGCTGAAATCCAGCTGTTTTAAACCTAAAATGTCTCTCTCTGATCTGATTGGTCTCTACTTAAACCCCAGCACCTGCAGAACACTCCTGACTCAGTGCTAGTGCAGCCTCTGCAGCTCAGGGAGTGAAGTCTGGAGGTTCTGAGCTTCACATGAAACTGAGACAAACTTGTATGTGTCTCTATCTCAACTAATAAGAAATTTAGCCAAGTAAAAATCAACATTAACAGAAACTACTTCAGTGTCTGGCCAAAAAAAAAGTCACCACCAAAAAAATCCAAAATATTTAAGCATCTTTAGAGTAGAACGTATAGTTTTGGTATTACATGTGTGACTTAAAGAGCGGGTATTATACAAACTCAATATGTTATAACATTCCCTCACAGGTTTTAGATGTCATGCCTGTTTCAGTAATTTAGTGATCTCTCCTGTAGCATTTTCAAACCAAGAAAAGGTAACATGATGATTTAAATACACTGTCTGGCCAAAAAAATGTCACCACCAAAATAAAAAGGTCACAGACTCTAATATTTGGTTCTTCTTTATCTTTGATTACGGCTCATTCTCTGTGACATTGTCTCGATTTCGCTTCTGCAACGTCACAGATTTATTTCCATCCAGTGTTGTTTCATTTTTCTTGCAGATGTTGCATTGATGATGGTCGAGTCGCTGCACAAAGCTTCTCCAGCACAAAGATCCTCTCTGGGGTTAAGGTCTGACTCTGTGGAGGCTCCATGTGTGAAAATGATTCTCCTGAACCTCTGTCACTATTTGAGCCTCATGAATCCTGAAATTGTCAAGTTGGAATAAAAGAAAATCCACTGATGGAATAACCTGGTCCTTCAGTATCTTCAGGTGTCAGCTGACCTCAGTCTTCGAGCACAGACGGTTGCTGAACATAGACCTGACTCGTACCTACAGACTCAGACCTATTTGCTTAGTTAAATCCAGGTGGTGACTTTTTTTTTTATTGAATTGGGCAGTGAAGACAATCCTACAATGGAAGTTTTGACAGTTGAGTATCCTGTAAGTATTCCCCCTCTAACCAAAGGATAAACAGTTCCACCTAATTCTTATAAGCTGCATTGCACTGTACATCACGGTGCAGGTCTCGTTGGCGCTCAGGGAGTCATAATAAACTATTGGCTCACTGTGAATTGAGTCTTGACGCTTTAAGGCTAATTGCAACATTCTTCTTATAAAGCAGCATCGAAAGCCTATAGATTTAATTCTTGTAATAACCTCGTAATCTTTTTCAACCCAGTTAATTAGCATGGCGGCGCATGATGACCTTAGCATGGCGCGCTGTAGCCTGACATTTATGTACGAGGCATGCAACACCAGCCACCCCCTCACCCCCGCTGCCCGGTACGAGCGAGTCTGCTCTCGACCCAATTATAGTGCCTACGTAAAGCTATCAGTACACGACGGCACGACGCCAAGCGAGCTCCAGTCGGGGGGAATGGAATATCGATAATTAGAGCTTAGGCTTTAAAATAGTTCAACAAGAAGGAAAAATGGATGCTATGCTGTTCACTGAAGTGTAACAGGGAAAAGGAGAAGCTTGGGACATTTTTAAAAGCTCTGCGTCTGGTTTCTTTCCATGTTTTTGAGCAAAAAGTCCAGCCTCAGTGTAAGATGTTTGGTATAAGCAGCTCTTGAGGTGAAAATAAGTCTGCTGTGTCCTGTCTGCTCTTATAAACTCATGAACACAGAGAACAAGGCAACATTTTTCCAACTATAATTATCTTTATTAGCCTAGCCTTAATAATCACTTAGCACGCAGTCAAAGAGCGCAGAAAAACACGCAAAATGAACAATATGGTTTTCGAAAATGTATTACTTTAGCTGTTTTCTTATTAAAAGTCACATTTCCAGAGATAAAACTGAGTGTTTTTAAGTGTCTTATCAATGAAAGAATAAGACTCTTTCAGACACTTTAATATTCTTCTCCGCAGGGCACCTCAGTCTCTTTCTGCTAAAGGTAAAGAAACTTCGGCCTGTTTAGTTTTTTCTGCACCAAACTTTGCACAAATAATCATCACATCACTTTCTTTTTGTGGTTTTTCGATTCTTGAATGTGAAGAGCCAGATTTCTCTATTGATCACAGTGTAGTTTGTAATGAAATATCCAGAAGTTAAAAGCACAAACATTAAACCTGATCACTTCTATTAGTGACGAGACTCTTTAATCTTCTTCTCAGATGTAATTTTCTATTTTTCTTCAATATTTTTATCAGACTAAACGTAAATTCCTGTGTTTAATTCTCATTTACTCATTGATTTGCTGCCAATCTGTCCAGAGAAAATCGGCGTGGGCTTAACTTTGGACCACTGCAAACTGTTTAAAATGAACAAGCTCTATTTTTCACATTTTTAAAGATAAGTCGTCATGTTTATGGACTGGTGTGCACACAGTGGTGATATGCAGTGGCTTAATAAGAATTTGAACAGGTTACGGGGCGGCCTGGTCTTTACTGAGCTAAAAAAGTTGTCAGAGTGGTACATTTCCAGCCCCAAAGTGAAAAGGTTCCAGGTTCAGTGACTCGGAGTGCTTTTGTAAAGGAGTTCTGTGGAGTTTGTAGTGTTTTGACCATAGACTGGTTGTATAAATAGACATAGCTAACATGCTAACCTGCTAGCCACTGCGTTCCAAATAGGAAGTGATAATAGGTGCACTTCCGGCTTCAATTCACTTTCCATTAGAAAACTGTCACCCCTGTGTCAGACTCGTCATTTTGATCTTAAAATATTGCTGTGCGCTCGCTCCCTGCTAAACCGCCGTTACCTTCAACAGCTCCCGATTGGCTCTTTTTGTTGCTATGATACTCGCAGTCGGAATTCCAAATATGGAATTGTCGCCTACACCTGCTCCAGCCTCCATGAGCTCGATTTGGAGCTGAAGCCGTGACGTCTCACTCACTCAGTCACTTCTTTAAACACTCTGTGGTTTTGACTGAAATTACAAACTCAATCATGAAACTTTCAGTCTAGAGAAAACAGGCCCAAACTGTGGCCCATTTTTCTAGGCACTCAAGCTTCCAGGTGAATTGGCCCATATTACTTAAACAGCACTTTTTACTGTACATTTCTGAAAATCTACTTTAACAAGCCCATATCAAATATTGAATGTGTCCCACTCAGGATGTAAGTGTGAATAAAGGTCGAGTGGTTCAGTTTAACTTGTAATAATGACACAGATTTGAAGTATTCACTGTACTGGTGATCAGTCTATGGCCCTCAGTCGGTCCTCAGCTTTGTCTGTGTTTTTATTTGTGGCCCTTAATGAGAAAAATTTGCCCATGTCTGGTGTAGAGTTTGGTCCCCATCATGGTTTTTACTGTTGCCTGGTCCCATTTATGCACACTGGGTCTAAATTCACACCCTGTCCTGATCCCATGTGTGTCCTGCCTCTTGTTTTGCCTCCTGTCTTGCTCTTCCCCCCCCTCACCTGCCCGAGTCTGGAGCTGGGCGGAGTTTCTGGCTCCTCCTGTGTTCTCCTTGAATCCATCAGCGCAATCAACGCA
>JAIEZT010001328.1:27868044-27920544 GCA_019594935.1 Periophthalmus modestus
TTTCAAATCAAGTGTTATATCTATTTTACCTTTGTTTTCTTTTGCAAAAAACATTTTGGGATGCCTGATCTCTGACCAGACAAAGCTTTATTTATTCCTTCCTCTTGGCAGGTGCACTGTATTCATGCCACTTTATCAGCAGAGGTGGGGGTTGTGCGATAATGTTATGGTCATGGCCATATTTCCATTTTAACATTGTGCAGACCAGCTGACATCTCGATCTGTGTAAAGTTGATGACCACCTCATTTTGTTAAACACTTAATCTGAACCTGAGTAACTTTGAATGACCACACTGATTTTTTTTTTAGACTTTTCCAAAACGGTGCTTTACACCTAAAACACACCTCACTTTTTTTGACATGATGACCAAAAAATGAAAGCACACCTTATTTCATTCCCTATAATCCCAGGAAAATCATTAATCTACTAATAAAAAAATCTATCTGTCGACACCATTAGGAGATTAACCAATAATGCCCAATGACAGTGAAACGTTCTGGTGTTCAGTATTTAAAACTACATCATGTGGTACGTTCATGGGAGTGGCAGTGTGTGGGTGGTCTGTAGCTCAGCAAAAGACGGACTGGTCACTCTACACAGAAGGTGAAGGGACACCTGGTGCACAGACTGTTTTACTCTCAGACTCCTTTGGAGTGAACAAGGTCCCAGCCATGACATTTTATAACTGTTAGCCTTTGCAAACCCAGCTACTGTTGTCTCCTAAATACCAAGTACAGTTGGAACAAGAGACTCAGACTGGTGAAGGCCAGCTCTGTCCTGGGACTGCCTGCTGGACTCCGGAGAAGGTGGACAAGGAAGATAATGGGGTTTTAAACCCAAATAGGACAAACAAACATGTTTACCCAACCATGATAAAACCCAATATCTCCGTCTTTTTTGTTTGTATGTCATAAAACATATCTCATTATTCCAAAGTTTTGTGGTGTTCTAAAAATTACTACCCTCAAAGGAAATATTACCCTCTTTAATCCAAAAACCAATCCTGCTGAAAAAAATAAATAAAACACTATTAAAATGTTATACATTATGCCTAAAAGGCGCCAAAAACATTTTTACATCTGTATTTTACACTTATTAATTGAAATGTTTTACATAACATTTTCTATTAAATAGACAAATGAGTTTCATTAAAAGATTTATTTATCAATTCTAAATAAAACTGACAAAGAACATTTACTCAATACAAATAATCAACTATATTCATTTAATTAATAATTTTTTGTAAAGCCCAACATCCCAACAGCAGTCACCCCCGGTTTGGACTGAACATGAGAATTGTATTAACCAACAAAGTTAGAAAAATCAAACAATGAACAGACAAGCAAATTGAGACACTATCCATGAGCGCCCCCTGTCCTTAGACCATTCTTCTTGGTAAGGAGTCATGTGCCTCCATTTGCAGATACAGTTCAAGTCTGTAAGGCCAAAGTCACTAAACTAAGGGACAGAGGGAGGCCCACCCATGGCAGAGCAGGAGCCACCCCAGCCAGGCACCGGGCCATCCATTCAAACAAGGAAAGGGAGGGTCAGGTCCACAGACCAGGATCAGGGCACAGTAGCAGAGGGTCCAGTCATCACCGGGTGGTCAGCGGCCAGAGATCTGAAACAGGACAGGAAACATGTGAAGAGCCATGAACGAAACGCAGGTGAACCCAAACAGTGAAATGCTAATTTAAATATTTTTGAACCACTCTTTGTCTGACCCATCACCATAGAACCTGTTTGTCCTGGGAGACCCGACCAGGAGCATAAAGCCCCTCAAAACATAACTCCAAGGATCATCTGGGCACGCAAACCTCTCCACCGCGATAAGGTGGTGGTTCAAGGAGAGGAGGAAAGGAAAGGAACACAGGACAGCGAGGGAGAGGAAGAGAAACACAGGACAGAGGCAGGGAGAAAAACGGACAGAAAGAGAGAGAAGTTAAAGAGAGACCAGAGTTGGAGAGAGAGTGAGGGAGTTCAGAGTTAAAATGAGAAAAAAGAGCAAGACTGAGAGCTAGGAGAGTTAGAGAGAGAGTGGGGCAGAGATGGGGGGTTAGAAAGAGAGAAGAGATGGGAGAGAGGGAGTAGAGAGAGAGAGACGGGGAGGGGGTATTGACAGGAGGGAGGCAGAGATGAGGGCGTAGAGAGCGTTTAGAGAGAGAGGGAGGGGATGTTGACAGAGGTGGGAGGCAGAGATTAGGGAGAGAAACGAATGAGTTAGAGAGGGATTTTGCGTCTAAACTTGGAGAGAGAGCTAGAGAGAGTTAGTGAGAAATGGTGATGAGAAAGATTTACAGAGAGAGGGAGATGAGCAGTAAAGAGAGATGTTACATAGAGATGGTAAGAGGAGATGAAAGGAAAAAGAAAAGAGTGGTGGATGGAGAGAGTGGGACGATCGAGAGGTTGGGCATAAAGCGATAGTCAGTGAGAGAGACAGTGTGTTTAGGGAGAGACAGGTGCAGGTGGACCAGTCAGTTGAACTTTGACATAGGACAAACCATACAGTATGTGTGCACTCATCACTGTATGGACACTAACTACAAAACATACAAGATGTAAATATACAATAAAAAACATGATTACAACAGATTACGACAAACACATGAGATTAGACATACAATAAAAACATCACCTACAACATATTAACTACAAACATAATAAGATTAAATATACAATAAAAAGCACATCATCTGATTTCAACACAAACTACAACCATATATAAGTTTAAATACACAATAAAAGCACATCACCTGATTACAACACTTAAAAATTCATGATTAAACAAGGAGCAACAACAAACTGACAAGTCAACAACCATCTAAAACCCATGATAAAGGTGCTTAAAGACGAAGCTACCCACAACACTGTGATGAGACGTCAAAAAGCAACAACTGTTCATTTTAAATAAACCAATTCAGACTAATTGTGTGGCCTCTGTAGATCTCTAAATTGAAAAGAAAACACCATCCCCTCATGGTCACTGAAGTAAGTTGGCACCACGACAGAGTCTATGTCATACTCTGTAGATTTAATATATAAATGATCCCGATTAATGTCCCCTCTCTCTGTTGTGGGAGATGTGACATATTGACCATAACCTTTTTCTATCATAAAATTGCAGAGATTTGAAGATTTCAATATGTCGTCATTAAAATCTCCCACCACTGCCACAGTGGCACAATGTGACTCCAGCAAATTCAATAATCTGTCCAAATTATACTTAAATAGAGACATGGGGTAAGACGGTGGACGATAAATAACACAAACTATAATTTTATACTCTGCAAAATAGTTCACTAAACATTCTAAACTAAAATCTCGTACTGTGATCTCATAGTTAAGGTTTTCCTCACAGTACATGCCAACACCACCGTGCTGCTGGCCCTGCAAACTAGTCAAAGCGGGATGATTACTCTGCTGATAAGATAAACTACGGGACGACTATGGAAGTTAAAACCTTCAATGTGACTAGTTTGAAAAGATGAATCTACATTTAACCATGTCTCTACCACAGCGATACAGTTAGGCTGCCAGTGCTGTGAGCATAAAGCCAAATCTGACACATGTCGAGCTAAACCCTGAACATTCATGTAATAGAATGTCAGGACATGTGCCTCCTGTAGGTGCCAGGGACAAAACTGTCGACTGTGAAGGGAGGCATGTTCTGAGTGCCGCTCTAATGCCATCGTTACAATAAATGGCGTCTTCATTAAAGTCCTGAATGATGAGGCCTTCTAAAGTCCTAACACGACTAAGGGCCACATACGCCTGACCCGCCGTAAACACTTGTTTTAAGGGACCACCACGGCTTGATCTACTGTAACTCCCTGTACTTTATGAACTGTACACGCCCAAGCGAGTTTGAGCGGAAAACTGACGCCGCGCTTTTCCCCTCGTTTATTCGCCCTGCTCCTCCTCTGGTTCTATGAGGGTAGAACCAGTCAGGTGAGCAGGGGGCGTGTTTGCCTCCTCCTCTGTGCGCCTACTCTATCATCATCAAATTTAACATAAAATTGCTAAAGGAGGAAGGTTTTTCTGAGGATTTTCAACTATATATGTAACTATGCCCACTACCCCATTAACTAAACCATCAGCTAAATCTACATTTTTTACACACAGCATAACACGAGCATTTACACCCAAGATTAAAGACTCCTCCAAACTGGCTAATTTGGATTTATGGAGATGGCCTTGTATCTCTGTTAACTTTCCAGTGTTTTTGTCATAGCCAAAGTCACGCGCACTGATTGTTACTTTTTCTGGACAGACTCTATTTAATATCTTTAAATTGTAATTGGATACAAAGCTGTTTTTGGTGAAATATGCAACACATCAGGATCTTCACCTGTTTCACAGTGTTTTAATATTTCTATGTCCCCATCAAGCAGTGGTGTCCCTCTGGAGTGCACTCTAAGTCTGTTTAGAAGCTCTGCAAAGGTGTTATCCTTTTGTCTAACTACAGTTTTTTAATTCAGCAATTTTGAATAAATCTATAAATAAATTAACACCTATGTTTTCTCTGTACAGAGCTTGACCCATAACTGGAGATAATTGATAAAAATCCCCAACAGCTATGACAGACACATTGCCAAATGGAGAAAAGTCACCTGACTGTTTGATTTGACGTAATCGCCCATGAATATAAGTAAATAACTTTTTATCTACCATGGATATTTCATCAATAATTACAATTTGTAAATCCATGTACTTGGCACGCAGAGTATTGATCTTTTCCTCTCCCAGCGGCGTGTAGGGGAGGGAAACATTAGTGCCAATACTAAATGTTTGTGTGGATAGTAGCCGCCTGTAAGTTATATGCTGCTATCCCTGTTGGAGCCGTTAATAAAACACTAATATTATCTGGACTATGACAAATTGGACCGAATAGACGAGTTGCCTCGTACTGAATGGCTCTGATAAGGTGACTCTTCCCCGTGCCTGCTCCCCCTGTGATGAACACGTGCAATGGCTCTGGGTTAATACCAGCTACTTTATCTAAACACCATTGCCGTATTTGTAAAAAAAATGGACTGTTGTTGCTCGTTCAGAGTTTTTACAAGTGAAAGACCCTCTTGACGACTCATCACGTTTCTTTTTCTCTATAGACACACTTGTTCACTTCTAACAGCTAAGTCTGGAATAGCCTCTTGCTCCTGCTCAGAACCAACAGCCTGTAACATCTGTCTGAACTCCTCCTCGACTCCAACCTCTCCACTTCCTGTTCTGGGGCAGAGCAGGCCCCACGCATCCTCGTGCAGCTCACCTAAGTCCATCTGCTCATGGACCTCATCCAAATCCTCAGCTGCAAGTTCAAACCGACACCTATTTGAATCAACAACAGACTTAACCAAATGAACAGACCCCGTCACTCAAACGCACATCCCCCGTTTATGAGAAATGTTCAAATGTTTCAAAATGGAGGGGGCTTAAGATCAACATCTGCACGATAAGGCAGGAATAGCTGAAGAATGCTTTGATGGAATAACTCTGTGTTTTTAGTCTCAGAGAATCGTGCATATCTAACTACAGCGGGCTTGGTCCGAGTTCTTTTAGTGATTGCACCTAATCCATTCTGTAAGAGAATTGGATTTTTACACTTGTCCGACGGCCCGAGCAAGCGATATTCGGATACGAATGTCGCGATGCACATGTCGTTAAATGTGCTGTCGTTTGGTCTACTTAAATATCGATCTATAGTGTTTGTCATCCAAATATCCTCCCCCATGTCATCATCTATTTCGCCAATTGGTTTGCTCATACGGACTATATTATCACCAGTCGGAACAAATGTTACTTTTCTTGAAAACTCTTTTAAGTGCATGTTTGTAACTCTGTAGACAGCTTCCTGTGCAGAGACATCACGATTATGAAGATAAACACTGCCTAACTTTTTAAATGCCTCTTTTGCACTAACATACCTTTGGAAGCCTCTTTTGTGCATTACTTAACAATAAACCCATATCCCTCTCTGATTTAGAAATATAAGAAATTATGTAAACAACACAAGCCCATGCATCTACTACAAATTGTATGTCCATATTGGCATTCCAGAGGGTTAATAACTTGTCGTTATAGTTATTGATCCAAGCTTCACCCACCCCCCTCTTTAAAACTATGTGTGTGTGTCCATCTAAAACACTGTAGAGCTGCTCAAATGTGAACTGAGTTAAACCTAATGATGCAAACAACTCTTCTGCACTAAGACACAGGTTATTTTCATCAAGAATAGCATTCTTCAGCACACTCATAATAAATTCTGCCTCCTCTTTTGTAACAAGGGGCTCTGAATCTGGGTCCTTCTGTTTAATAAACGTCCGTGCTGATACAGGACGTGGGAAATTAAAACGACAGGCTTTGTTGTTCTTTCTACATGTTTTTGAGTGACGTTTAGAATGCTGCTGCACCGAAGTCACTTTTTCCAGTAAATCTGGGTCAGAGGGTACTTCACAGGTAACATATTTATCAACAAACTGAACTACCTCCTCATCAGTATTTACTCCCAGCTTTGGAGCATTTTCAATCCAAAACAAACAATGAACATGAGGAGATCCGCGCTGTTGGAATTCTACACGATAAAAATAATCTATAACTTTACCAATTGGCTGAGCCGGGGACAGAATAACTTTACGCAAAAAACGGCGCCAACGGGAGTCAAACATACGAGCCGCGGTTACAGGGTGACGACGCAACAGATCACACCTCTCAGCCCAATCTAAATCTGAAACACTCCGGGTACTGCCTTCCTGCTTTAAGAGCGTTTTAAGGAGGCTTGGCCAGCGGAGATCTGCGGAACTAAACGAACAAAACCATGTCGGAATACCAAGCTGACGAATACAAGCAAATAAATCTTTTTGTGCGGACTGCCAGAAGGGCGGTGTACCTCTAATAGGTTGCATAAAACGATAACCATTATCATATTGTAACAAATTCTCTAAAGTTCCTTCGCCTGCAGTCTGACCAGAATGTCCCTTTCGTAAAGCTATCGACACTTTTGACACGACCTGCTGAACTTCTAACATATACAAAGCCAAAAACAGAAACTTAAAATTTTGTGCAAATCTACCATCCACGTGCAGGAGTCTATTAATAAAATATCTGCACATGGTCAGGGGAACAGGCCGAGGACTATGAAATGTATTACGACCTAATGGAAACTCTTTTGGAAAACATTTAGCCTCATTCTCTTTATCACACAACAAACTAACCGGGCTGTTCCCCTCAGCAGGAGCCAAATTTAAAATGCCTTCAAAATAGTGATCTAGAGCTTCCTGAGCAATATCAACAGGCATGAAAAATGTATCCTGATACATACAATGACGCTGTCGATCATGGAGAAGCTCATCATCTAAATCTTCCGCCTGCTCCTGTTCTGCCCGGTTTTCCACTTCAACATTAACATCTACACACGTCTCTGTAACAATTTCTTCTTCATTAGCATCTCGATCGGTATCAATAACTTCAGCAGCAGCGTCCGTGTTAATAGCCTCCTCTTCCCTAACAAACTCATTTACCCACTCTTCATTAAAGTCAATATCTAAATAATACCGGTTGTTTTGTTTTAGAAATGCAATGGCCCTCCGTACGCGCTCTGTATCTACATATTGATACTCGTAATGTCCTTTATATGTAAGTTTACGCTTAAGTTTTACAGGCAATAAACAACCGTCCATATTACTACGTGGTAATAGCTTAACTGACTCACTAACCCTCGAAGGTACACACGTGACTGGACCGTGGATCCCTCGCTGACCCCCCTTCGGCAAAGCTAAAAGTTGCATAAAATTTATGTTTAAAGCAACTATGTGCTGTTCAACAGTGTTCAAGCATGCGAGCTCAGGGGGAATATCGTCCAATTGTAAATTATTCACTGAGCATTCAGATGGCATTTGACCCTTGCACAGCTTTGTGTTGCATGTGTAACAGATCCATAAACTACCTCTACAATCAGACAGTGGGCACGCAACCGGGCAATCGTCATCACACAAATGTAAATAGGCCTCAGAGATGCAGGTATTGGCTACATTCGCGCATTTCGGTTTAACCATAAAGTCGTCCTTTCTACAAGGCAAGACCTGATTTCTAAATAACAATTTTAAACAGACGCAGCAAATGTACTCTGGACCATCTTGATCTTCCTTTAAAAACTGTTGCAAAACAAAAGTGAAATTTTCCCGTTTTTGTTTCAGATGCCTTTGGTTGTTCCTGAATGCTGCCCGAGTTTTATTTTTAAATAATTCATTATTGTGGTATTTTTGTTTGCCAAATGCTTTTACTTTTTGTTTATGTTGGGGATTTACTTTGTACTTACGTTTACTGGCTGTTTTAACATTTTGTTTATGTTGTAGATTAACTTTATATTTCTGAATGCTGGCAGCTTTAAGTTTATTCTGGTAATTTAAATTAACTTTGTATTTGTTAATACAAGCAATCTTAAGTTTCTTCTGGTATTCTATATCAGCACTGTATTTCTTTTTATATGTTAATTTAAGATTTTCTCTAAAGTCTATGTTGGTGCTGTATTTATATTTTGCTTGCAGCCTTTTTCCCCTCTCTATAGTTCAAATCATCTCTATATTTTTGCTTACCTCTCTTTTTTGAGGCATCTTTAACATGTGTGTGATGTGTGATATAATGTGTCCTATGTTTTTCCTTGTTTGAATCATGATGTTTGATGTAGCTGCTTTTCAAATGCTTTAGTTTTTTCTTTTGCATATACTTTGATACTATAGGGGTTTTTTTTATTTGGTTGTCTACATTAAGCTGTGAGTTGAGAGCTACATTCTTAGGCCTAATATTGTAACTCTGCATTGAAAATTGACAGACTCTGCAGCATTCATAACAACCATTAGCATTTGGTAATTTCACACAAATTACATTTTCATAATGGCTGTTAACATTCTCTAGGTAGATGCCATTGTTTGACAGAGGCTTGGTAGTACAACCATATTTAAGCCAATGTTTGTTATGAAATGTGAACACATCGACACCTAAATAATGCGCAGTTGCTTGGATTTCCAATTCTGTGGCCCATGTCCCAACTTTATGCATGTTTGATGTACTGATATATTGCTCAACAGACGAGTGGCCATCACGCAAAAGCGTGTTGTATTTTGAAGGATTATTTTTTAGCTGTTTCACAATTGCTAGTCTAATTTTTTCTATGATATTTTGTGTGCCACTAATGGCCTGTGACACAGCCCTAAAGAAACAGTTACCGTCTGCAACAATTTTGTCATTTTGACACGGCACACCTAATGGACCTACAGTTTTAGGATCTGCTACACCAGGCTTCTGAAACTCAGCCTTAATGAGTTTGCATAAGTCCTTACAAACACTTTCAGAAAGTGGATTGAAGGACAGGGCATCGTCTTGAACATTGGTACACAGCACATCTAAATCAACCACAATGTCCTCCTTTGTCTTTTTGTTTGGGGGTACAGAAGAAAAAACTTCTGTGGCCTCTTGACGCTTTAAACCCCTCAGACTATCCGCTACAACAACAACATCAACACCAGTCAATTCAAACTCTTTGAAACACTCAACTGAATCGTCACCAGGATCCCCGTAACATGAAGCCAACGCACAAAAATGACTGTACACCTCATCTATATGACTAAAATACACTACCACACTTTTACCATCCGCATCTACCAACCCTTCAGCACTACGCGAGTGAGAGTCGACTACAGCATACCGCCCATTGTCTTTAATAACAGCACAAGCACTTCCACAGAGTGTCATAATACATGTGTCGTACTGTGCCAAAATCTGTTCTAAAGCACCATCTAAAGTTACCCACGCGCCTACCTCAATAAACTCGTGTTCTACAACATTTGCAGCCCCATTAACCGGCTCACTAAAAGAAAACCTAAACTGCTGCCCCATCAATAACTGCCTCATTAGGCAGGTCTGCAACAAGTAAAAACTCATGCCCACGAGTCAAGCCCTGATTCCTACGCTCAGTGTACAGTGCATCACCAAGATTCAAAACTAAGTCTAACTGAGCCTGATCCCATGAAAACACATTACACACAGAGTGCTTAGCTAAAGCTACCAAAGACATCGCCATGCACTGTACACCATTATACTGAAACCTAGCATCGCCCTGATGGAAACTACCCCTAATGACAGAAGGAACACCGACGGGTACAACATCAGACTGTGCACAACAAGACTTATCTTTGTCAGAAGCTCTCTCCTCATGGACAGCTGGAGGGCTGAGAAGAGAAGGCTGACTGGTCACAGAAGGCAGAGAGGTCAGAACAGGGCTGCAGCAAGGAGACGGCGGCAGGGTCACAGGAGGGATGATATCCATGGTCTTAAAGATGCAAAGAAAATATATTATTAGTGTGCCTTTAAACTAGTCAGGCTGTTACTGTACATACATTTCTCAGCAACATAAAGCTAATAATACCACTACTACTAATAATACTACTAAAAAATTAACTCACCTGGTCCGTCGACATCCCCATTTGATCCCTGGCCCTGGTAAGTGACGTTCCTGGAGTCACTTCCACATCTCCAGACTACAAAAACATGTAGACATTAGCCCACATTCTGTTTAAATGATAAACATGTTGCAGAATGAAAAGCAAAACAAACCTCGTCCTCCAGGAAAGCATCTAGGATGACGAAGCTGGTAGGGGACGTTCCAGGTGTCACCTCCACTACAACTGCCTCCGCCTATAAAACAATATACAATTAAAATCACGTACAGGCAACAATGAGTAAAAAACAATCAACATATTTAAAATTACACAAACCTGGTCCTCCTCCACAGCAGGCACGAAGCTGGATGGTGAGCCGGGTCTCACCTCCACGTCCGCCGGCGCTGCCTCCACCTTCATTAAATGTACAAGATCAATATTAGAAAAAACAAAACATTTGAAAATATGTAAATTTCATGTTTTAACACTCACCTGCCGCTTGGGCCGGTGTTTCTTTGAGGAAGCACCCTTGCGACGCCTCGCCGGAGACGTCTAAACCACAAAAAGGATAAATAAGTTACTAGACCTCACACCAGGCAATTGTTTACTTTTAACAATAAGCAAATGACAAGATGCTTACCTTCTTTCCCGAAGGAAAGGTGGTCACGTCCTCCCCAGAGCTGAGGTCAGATGGACAAATCTTGTCCATCTCGATCAGCATGGCAGGGCTGAAGAGGACAGGTGACAGGGGGATGGAGAAAACAGTCTCCACCTAACAACAAAGAAAAATGTTATTGTATTAATTAATTAATATTAATGTTATTGTCAATAATTAAAGACAGGAATGACATTTACTAACCTCCTGTTGTACCAGGCGCCCCTTGGAACCCACAGGGGAGGTTGAGTCCGTAGGCTGGTTCGGTAACAAAAATATACATTAAGAACTATAGAATAAGTTACTTGTGCTTGAAGACAAAAAAGTAACAATCTCTCACCTTTCCGCCGCGCACAACGGGAGTCCACTTACGAGGGGGTGGTCGTGGCACTGGCAGCGGTCCAGTCACAACCACTCTTGGCAAAGCCCTCCTAGTGACTGTGCGAGGGCGGGGGAGGGGCGCCGCCACTGAGGACGCGGGGGAGGAGACCTCAAGCTGCCTGTAGCAAGCCTGCCACAGCAGCTGAACAAGGATCCCCATCCCGTCGCTGTCACTCAGGTGGATCTGAAACAGAATTATCACCAAATGTTACATATTACAAAAAAATCACACAGATTAAAAAAAAAAAAAGAAATTGGTCAAATGAGAAAGATTGTACTTACGCCATCCCTGCACCATAGCTCTCGTCGATGCAGGGGAAAAAACTGGTCGATATGGGTATAGCTAATACCCATTCGCACTGACACCCGGTGGTACTCCTGCCGAAGGAGGGTCTGGATCTCCACGTTGCCAGCGAGGCGCGGTGGAAAATCCACGACACACACCTTAAAAAAGAAATCACAATTTAGAAACTACAAAATACACATATTGTCAAAGGATTACAACATTTTTACATACCTTTGGCCAACGCCCGCAGACATACCTGAGGAGTCGGGCAAACTCCTCTGATGCCTCGTCGACCGTCCTGCTGGCCGTCAGGTTGTTGCACGGGGCCATGAGACACACCAGAGCAGGCTCTGAAGAGACAATAATTTGTTCAACTTTCTCAATGACACCTTACAAGGTTCAACTATTTAATGTTTACCACAGATGATATAATGGTCATTGCTATACTCACTCCTCTGGTGAGGGCGGTCCCCATCAGCTCCATGTGGAGGTCACGGGCACAACCTCCAGGAGTTGCGCTGATGCCAAAGGACAGGCAGCCCTCTGGCATCGGCACGATGCGATCAGCGACCGCACGCAGATGGGAGTTCCCGACAATCAGAACGAACTAAAAAAAGAAGACAATATTTAACAATCCTCAATCACTACTTCAGAATTTTGCCTCATACTGAAGCGCATAGACTTACCTTCTTGTCGGGAGACTCCGGCGGCAAGACCAACTTGGAGGACTTCCCACTGTGCCTGGAAGTCTTCCAGGGGGTTGACCGAATGCCGAAAAAACAGTACCGTGCCTAAAAAAGAAGCATGTTGAAAATAACTCAGCATTTACAAAACCAGACAGATATGAAGGCTGCAAAAACATACAGAAAACACTTACGGGTAACGGTCTCAGCATTGGCCGAAACAGGTGGACGGTGAACAGCCGTTGGAAGAGCAGGCTCCCCCGCAAGCTGCTCAGCCCTCCTCCTCTCCGCAGCAAGGGAGCGCTTCCATCCCTTGACCTTAGGCATCTGGAAATAAGTTATAATTGTTTTAATTAAAAGAAATACATGTAACATTTTAAGAGTCAAACCTAACCCTAAACTAATGCATTGGAAAGTAAAGATAGACTTTTTTTTTTTTTTACTTTAATATACAATTGTCACTGTAATAATGATGTCAAAGCTCCATTTTTTCTACTTGTGCTGCAAAAATTCTTCTGATCTTGTAGTATTAGAAAAAAAAATAAAAAAAAAAATAAAAAATAAAAAAAATCGCCTGGTTCTAGCAGCTTTAAGGTGAACTTGGCAAGCATGATCATATGGACTACACCCTCACCAGCAGTGACCAAACGACAACAGAAATGGGCTACAAAGCAAAGTAGTACATGGATCTAACTTAAAGACATTTAATAAATTGACATAAAACAAATATATAAGACAAAAGATAGTCTGCAATAAAACAATGACACAACCATGAGTAGAACAAGATTCAGGTCCAAAACCATCTCAAAATAGACTAAAGCAGACCTAAACCCAGGACACTGTATCTGCACACAGAAGAATACTGGACCAGACCTGGTCAAAACCACAACTAAACCAAATCCTACAAGGGCTGAAAATGGTTCCTAAAAACAAGATACAGTGTATACCACAAGTTTAAAGTAACATTCACACAGAAGGATCTCTCCAGAACTCAACCAGTATTTGACAAGGACTACAATAGGATCCAGCTACACCAGGACCGGACCAGGACCAAAATTTAAACAAAATTCATTATGACCCAGCATCAAATGTGAAAAGCACCATCTTACAATGACAAACCTAGACTAGGACTGGACCAGGACTGGACCCAGACCAAGACTAGACCAGAACACAAGTGAAAAATACTATCTGTTCTGAGAGGCATAAAACCAAACCTAATCAAAACCACAACTAAACCAAATCCTACCACAACTCAAAGTGATTCCTAACTTTTTCCTTTTTTTTTAGTACGACAATGTACAATTACATTAAGCACAATGGCACAGATGCTTGTACCAGATTGTAGCTTTACAGCCAATTTCCATCTGACAAAACCTAACAAACACTGCACACATTTTTATCCTAAGCTGCAAGTTTACAGTTACGTTCACACTCAAGGATCTCCTCAGAAATCAACCTTTAATGAGATATTAGGCCCAACTAACACTTTAACAAACTAAACATTTATATCTGCATAAATATATACAACCCCAAGCTACTAGACCAAGACCAAACAAGAATATGACCATTTTTATGCACACAAAAGTATATATAAGCCAGTACTCGACACAGACAACAGGATGAGGCTCCCACAAAGCTACTAGGCCCCGCTAGCATTAGCCCCACTAGCTAACAGATTCATCCACAGAAATAAAGCCACACGTTACGAGACTAAACAAGAATATTACAAAAATATTAGCACTTCAATGTACAAAAAACAGGCCCATCACAAAGCATTAGACACAGTGGAAACTCCATAGATAAAAAGTTACACAATACATGATGAATTTTCACTACAGCTACATTCAAACAACAAAACAGCTTAATTTTAACGCGCATTTAAAATGGGTCAGGACTACACCTGGACCAGATCCAGACCAAGACTAGACCAGAACACAAGTGAAAAATCCTATCTGTTCTGAGACGCATAAAACCACACCTAAAACATAAACATCATAATGACACAACATCAAATGTGCAAAGCACTATTTTACAAAGACACACCTAGACCAGGACAGGACCAGGTCCCAAGCCCAGACCCAAACCAAGAACTACACCAGAACACAAGTAAAAAAATCCTCTCTGTTCTGTCTCTTCATAACGGGATGCAGCTGCTAGCACACTACTAACACTTGAACATACAAACATATACATATATATACATACACAATTAGCCACAATAAGACTAAGGCTAGACTAACACTAAGGCTAGACTAACACACTAGAAAGTTGTATCCGCATACATACAGCCCACAGCATACAAGTTATGAGACTGAGATTAAACAAGAATATACCACTTTAATGCACACACACACACACACACACACATATGCACATACACACGCACACATACACACGCACACACACACGCACATACATATACACACACACACACACATATACACACATTCACACACATATACATACATATACACACATACATACATATACACACACACATGTACACACACACACACACATGTACACACACACACACACACACATGTACACACACATACATGTACACACACACACACACATACATACATGTACAAACACACACACATACATACATGTACAAACACACACACATACACATACTTGCACAGACTAACACTTGAACATACATGCATAATTAGCCACAATAGACAAAGGCTAGACTAACACTTTAACACACTAGAAAGTTGTATCTGCATACATACAGCCCGAAGTTATGAGACTTAACAAGAATATTACCACTTTAATGCGCACGCACACACACACACACACACGCTCGCACACACACACACACCGCACACACCACACACATACATACACATTAGGGCTGGGTATCACCAAGAAGCTGCCGATACGATACGTATCTCGATACAGTGCGATTTCGATACGATTCGATATATTTCAAATCGATACGACACGATTCAGAAAAAAATAAAGGCCTTCAACCTTACTTAAATGGTCAACCCAATTTTCACAAACCAAAAAAAACACACAAAAAAAACAACAAAACATTAAATGGTGCATTTATCTTCCATTTATGGAAGATTAAAAAACACAATGAAGTGCTTTTTGATTAAGGCATGTTTCTAAGGGAGGAAGACATTTTCGTTTCTCTTGCTTCTCGCTTCTCTTCACCCGTAAAGAGTAAGATCTGGGGGGAATATCGATATCGATACTAGGAAACAAATAATCGATACCGTACCGATTTTAATAATATCGATACATATCGGTGTATCGATATTTTAGCACACCCCTAATACATATGCACACGCATGTGTATACACACACACACACACACGTACACACAAATACATATGTACACACACATACATATGTACACACACACACATATGTACACACACACGCATATGTACACACACACGCATATGTACACACACACGCATATGTACACACACATATATGTGTACACACACATATATGTGTACACACACACACGCATATGCGCACACACACACATATGCGCACACACACACATATGCGCACACACACACACACATATGCACACACACACACGTACACACACACGTACACACACACATATGCACACACACATACATACGTACACACACACACACGTGTACACACACACACACATATACACACACATATATATCTAGCATTAGCCCCGCTACCTAACAGACTCGTCCACAGAAATACAGCCACAAGTTACGAAACTAAATAAAAATTTTCACTACAGCTTCATTCAACTAACAAAACAGCTTTATTTGAACACACATTTAAAGTGGGTTTAACCTGGACCAGACCAAGACTAGTCCAGAACACAAGTGAAAAATCCTATCTGTTCCGAGACGCATAAAACCACGCACATGCGCAAAACACACCTCATAGCAACAGCATAGCAACCACTTTTCCCGCTCTTGGAATAAGTGATATCATTGGCTGCTTCTAGGCTTAAAATTTAGCTTAGCTTTTTAGACAATACACAATGAATTTTCACTACAGCTTCATTCAATTAACAAAACAGCTTTATTTTAACACACATTTAAAGTGGACCAGGACCAGACCCAGACTAGACCAGAACACAAGTGAAAAATCCTATCCGTTCTGAGACTCATAAAACCACGCACATGCGCAAAACACACCTCATAGCAACAGCATAGCAACCACTTTTCCCGCTCTTGGAATAAGTGATATCATTGGCTGCTTCTAGGCTTAAAATTTAGCTTAGCTTTTAAACTATACACGATGAATTTTCACTACAGCTTCATTCAATTAACAAAACAGCTTTATTTTAACACATATTTAAAGTGGACCAGGACTACACCTGGACCAGACCCAGACCAAGACTAGACCAGAACACAAGTGAAAAATCCCATCTGTTCTGAGACTCATAAAACCACGCACATGCGCAAAACACACCTCATAGCAACAGCATAGCAACCACTTTTCCGCTCTTGGAATAAGTGATATCATTGGCTGCTTCTAGGCTTAAAATTTTAGCTTAGCTTTTAAACTATACACGATGAATTTTCACTACAGCTTCATTCAATTAACAAAAACAGCTTTATTTTAACACATATTTAAAGTGGACCAGGACCAGACCCAGACTAGACCAGAACACAAGTGAAAAATCCTATCTGTTCTGAGACTCATAAAACCACGCACATGCGCAAAACACACCTCATAGCAACAGCATAGCAACCACTTTTCCCGCTCTTGGAATAACTGATATCATTGGCCATTTCTAGGCTCACTGCTTTCTGATTGGACAACACAGAGCACACTAGATCAGGTCTAAATCAGTACAACAAAACACAATAAAAACATCTCAATACAGACTAAAGCAGACCTTAACCCGGGACATCACACAGTTTTATCCTAAGATGAAGTTTACAGTCACGTTCACACAAGGATCCCCCACAACTCAACCTGGATTAAACACGAACAACGGAATGCATCTATGACGACCTACTAGGCCCAACAAACACTTTAAAGACACTAAAAAGTTACTTCTGCATATATACATAAAGCCCCAAGCTACTAAACCACGACTAAACAAGAATATTACCACTTTTATACATATTAAAATATATAAGCCAGTACTTAACACAGACAACAACAGGATGAGGCTGCAGGAGCTATTAGGCCCCGTTAGCATTAGCCCCGCCAGCATTAGCGCCGCTAGCATTAGCCCCGCTAGCATTAGCACCGATTCATCCACAGAAATACAGCCACAAGTTATGAGAGTGAACAAGAAGATTACAACAATATTAATACTTTAACGGACACAAAACACATACAGGCTCATATAAAGCATTAGACACACAGGACACAGTGGAAACCCCCAACCGAAAAACTTAGCTTAGCTTTAACACAATACACGATGAATTTTCACTAGCTTCATTCAATTAACTAAACTAAGCTTTACTTTAAGACTCATTTGAATTAACTAGCAATGTAAAGTTAATAAAAGTCAGATGTCTTACCTTTATCCTAAGTTCTGCGGGCTCAAACGAGGACAAAGGTGGTATATTGTACTCAGCAAAACGATTCACAAAATCAACACGGATCCACAGGAGACAATCACGAACAATAGACTGACGACAAAAAACACTAATCCAGTGATCCGATGATCGCAAATCGATGAAACCGCGGTGGAAAGGCGGTAAAAAGGTGGTGAAAATGCTTTGAAAAGCAGAGAAATTGCAGCTCAGTATCCCCACGAGTAGAGAGACCAAGAGGCGAGGTGGGGCTGCTCCGCACCTGTATTTAAAGGCTTCTGCCGCGTCATCAGTGGTGCGATCTCTCAGCCAATCAGAAGCCCAGGAAAGTGAGACAGCTTTTCTTTGATGTGTCTCTCAGCCAATCAGGACTCTGCTCTGGCCTGCTCCACATAACGGTTGCTGTTTTGATTCAAAAATGTTTTGAAGAGATTTTTGAAAAAAAACATTCAGCCATTTTGAATGGTTTGGTTAAACTTTAACCAAACCAGACAAAATGGCTGAATGCATCTAATACACTTTTCATGACATCTATGTAGAATTGTATTTATTCTATTAAAATGAAATTGAATGACATGAACTGATCAGTTACATATATCATTGAAAGATTTAAATGTTTTTAATATTCCTCTATATTTTTAGTTATTTCAGAATCAGAATCACTTTTATTGATCCCCGAGGGGAAATTCTCTTCGTTCACAGATCCCACGACCACAGAATAGAAATTTAAAATTGAAATTTTAAAAGAATAAGAATAAATATAAAATGTCATACACACAGTGCAAAACAGTAAAAAAATATATATATAAAAAAAAAATAATAAATAAATAAAATAAATTGTTATATTTATTATTTATTTTTATTTAATACATAATGTGAGGCAAAATACTAATATTTACCAATGGTCCATGAACCTCTAGTTTCAGTTGATAATACTTTTTACAACAACATGTTCTTACACAAAGATTTTTAAGTTTAAGTTAGAACTGGTAAATTGGGAGGAAACATAAGTTACATTATTCGTAGTTATGTTTTCTATGAATGAGTTAAAATAGAAATGTGATAATGAGGCAGTGGTTCTGAAATTGCTGTCACTTGACACTAATGATATGAGAGTGTATTAGGAGGTGACACTGAGACATAGTCATATGTTTTTTTAACATTATCTCATCCAAAACATATATTTTGACCTGCTGTGTCAGTGTGTCCTCATTGTTTTGTTTAGGCTTATAATAACAACAAAGAGCAAATCATCTATGTACAGTACAGAGGCACAAGATGGAAGTGGGAGAAAAAAAGTAGGTCTGTGTGGTGAGGCCGTACTCAAAGTGTGGTCAATAGGTATGTGCCCAGGTTCAAAGTTTTCATTTAAAATAATAGAGCCTATGAAAAAAAAATATTAAGATACAAGACTGGACTGTGTCTGAATGTCCAGCCTAGTCTCTAACCTCTCATTCACTACAGAGCCCCACACTCTTTAGCAGACTATATAGTGCCTCCTTCACAGAGCGATTAAGACACACAGCTCACTACAAAAAGGTCATGTGACTCTGGGTCTGGGTGAAAAAAAGTTTAAAGGCTAAACTCTGATAAAACTTGATTTCTGTCATAAATAATGATCAGATCTGACTGGCACAAATAGTTATGGACTAATGTTAGTCATACAAGTTGTCTCAAGCTGGATCTCACGCAAATGGATTTGATTATTAATTTTTTTTATATGAGATGTGGAAATTGTGGCTCGTTTTAAACCATAATGGTTTATTTAGGAGTGGGACTCAAAGAGACTCCTGTTGTAGTTTGTACAGTGTTGTCATGGTGATGAAGCGCGTCAGCGCTTCCAATGTGACTTTGTCTGTTTAGTGAAAATGAACTGCCCACAGCTGCAATGACATAGAGACCAGTGGCGCGTTAGCGCCACCCTTACAGAGTGCCCGGTCGGCCGAGTGCGAAGCACGGCCCGCGAGGGCCGTTCGATGCCGCTTGCAGGAATTTGACCCCCTAAACAAATTCAAAAACTCACCAAATTTTGCCCAAAATTCAGGTCTGCCGAAAAATTAATTTTTTTATATGTTGCATAATTAGGCATAAAAAAATGACGCGACAGCGCCCCCTGCAAAAATCAAAATACATTGCGTCAATGGGAGACGCCCTGACGTCAACTTTGTTGTAGACCCACCAAATTCGGTACACACATTCATCAAGTGATGCCAAACAAAAAAGATTATTATGGCCACGCCCCCTGACAAACCGGAAGTCGGCCATCTTGGATTGAAAATTCCGAAATGCCGAGTCAGCATTTTTTGACGTCGCATTTTCGTCAACTCCTCTGAAGGCGCTTCACCTGCAGGGCTGAAAATCACTGGACATCATCTAGACAAATGGGGCATCAAAAGTTAGCCAATTTATGTTGATCCCTATCACGGTTTCCGTGCAGCGGAGCCGCAAAATTCCATCGGAATTTTTGCAATTTTTCAATTTAAAAAGTTGCTCCCGTTTGCGCATAAAAAGTCCGATTGAGCTCAAATTCGAATCAGTTGTAAAACTTTCTGGCCTAGACCTACTAATTATGAAAGAAAACAATTTGGTGCAATAGCGCCCCCTACAGAATAACAAATAAATTTGCATGGAGGGCCCAAAATTTTGTTTTCCCAAATGTTACGAAATTTGACACAAAATTCCAGTGTGTCATCCCAATCAATAAAGTCAATCAGATCCATGTCGTTTTTTGTACCGTGTTGCCATGACGATGCGCCAAAATGCCCATGTTATCCTAATGGGAATGCTCCGAAAATTTCCCATTCATGAGAAAAACATTACTTTCATGGAATTAAGTGAAATTTGGCAGAATGACTCATCATGTCATTCTGATCAAAAAAGTCAATCACACACATTTCATATTTTTCACTCTGTTACCATGGCGATGTGCGAAAAACCCCATGTTATCCTAATGGGAAAATTTCCACATTTTCGGATATTTTAAAGTCTTCTAACGACTTCATACCTTCAATGAAGAACATGAAATTTGGCACGGTGATTCTTTACATCGTTCCGGTCAAAAAAGTCCAGGGGCCAACTTTGTATCTTGCACGGTGTTGCTATGGCGATGCCTGGAAAAGCCCATGTTTGTACATTTTGTGCATCAGTTCTCCCACTGTCTTTTGCCTTGGTTTGGTGACAAGTGCAGCCCAAAGCCACAATAAAAAATTAAAAAGTGGCGGGTCAGCGCCACCTACAGGGAGTGCCCGGTCGGCCGAGTGCGAATCGCGGCCCGCGAGGGCCGTTCGATGCCGCTTGCGGCTTTAATTTTTATTTCTTCTTTCTTCTGCTTTTTGAACAGGAATTTGACCCCCTGAACATATTCAAAAACTCACCAAATTTTGGCCAAAATTCAGGTCTGCCGAAAAATTAATTAATTTTTTTATGTGTTGCATAATTGCTCATAAAAAAATGGCGCGATAGCGCCACCTGCAAAAGTCAAATTACATTGCGTCAATGGGAGACGCCCCGACGTCAATTTTGTCGTAGAGCCACGAAATTCGGTACACACATTCTTCATGTGATGACAAACAAAAAAATATTATTATGCCCACGCCCCTTGACAAACCGGAAGTCGGCCATCTTGGATTGAAAATTCCGAAATGCCGACTCAGCATTTTCGTTGACGTTGCATTTTCGTCAACTCCTCTGAAGGCGCTTCACCTGCAGGGCTGAAAATCACTGGACATCATCTAGACAAGTGGGGCATCAAAAGTTATCCGATTTACATTGATACGTATAACGGCTTCTGTGCGGCGAAGCCGCAAATTTCCATCGGAATTTTTGCAATTTTCAAATTTGAAAATTTGCTCCCGTTTGCGCATACAAAGTCCGATTTCACTCAAATTCGAATCATTTGTAAAACTTCTGGCCTAAACCTACTCATTGTGAAAGAAACAAAATTGGCGCGATAGCGCCCCCTACAGAATAACAAATACATTTGTATGGAGGTCCCAAAATTAGTTTTCACAAATGTTACAAAATTTCACACAAAATTCCAGTGGGTCATCCCGATCAATAAAGTCAATCAGACCCCATGCCATTTTTTTTGCACCGTGTTGCCATGACGATGCGCCAAAGTGCCCATGTTATCCTAATGGGAACGCTCCGAAAATTCCCCATTCATGAGAAAAACATTAGTTTCATGGAATTCTGTGAAATTTCGCAGAATTACTCTTCATGTCATCCAAATCAAAAAAGTCAATCACACCCATGTCATAATTATTACTCTGTTGCCATGGCGATGCGTGAACTAACCCATGTTATTCTAATGGGAAAATTTACAAATTTTTGGACATTTCAAAGTCTTATTACGACTTCAAACCTTCAATTACGAATGTGAGATTTGGCACGTTGATTCTTTACATCGTCCCCGTCAAAAAAGTCCAAGGTCCAACTTTGTATTTTGCACGGTGTTGCCATGGCGATGCCTGGAAAAACCCATGTTGGTGCATTTTGTGCATCAGCGCTCCCAATGTATTTTGGCTTTGTTTGGTTACAAATGCAGCCCAAAGCCACAATGAATCAGAGGCATGTGGCGCGTTAGCGCCACCTACAGGGAGTGCCGGGTCGGCCGAGTGCGAAGCCCGGCCCGCGAGGGCCGTTCGATGCCGCTTGCGGCTTTAATTTGTTTTGTTTTTTTTGTTTGTTTTTATTTGTTTTGCCTTATGCTTTGTACCATGTTTGTCTATTTACTTTTGTCAAGTCCTGTCATGTTTTGTACTGAACTGTTTGTCTTTTTTTTTTTTTCTAAAAAAAAAAAAAAAAAAAAAAAAAAAAAAAATAGGTTTTACCATAATTTACCATTTGTCATAAAGTCTTAATGCACGGGCAGAGGGGACAGTAAGAGCTCCCCTCTGCTCTTAGGGGGACACTAGTCAGCAAAGGGGGAGTCCGGACCCCCCGTTCCCCCCGTGATTTCCGCCTATGCCCACAGCGTTCAGCTCCAGACAGATGAAGCTAATCGAGGCTAGCGCAGGTAGCGGTGAAGTATAACATCGCAGTATCATAGCAACGAAAGAGCCAATCAAGAGCGAGGCTGTTGAAGGTAACGCCTCGTCCTGTCTGCACCACTGGTTTAGCACTGAACAGGCGCTTAGCAACGCTGTCAATCAAACCTGTCGCTAACGCTAACAGGAGCGACGTCGGGGAAAGAAGGCGCCTGTTTTGTCTGTTATTAATGTTCATATCGTGATTTACAGACATAATAGTGAAATAAAAACCGCAGGATCATGTAGAGGGTTAAGACGAACATTTAAGACCAAAATGACAGAGAGAGGGGCGGTAATAGAGTCAGAAGTGGAGGAACGCGGTGGCTAGCAGGTTAGCTATGTCCATTTACATCAACAGTCTATGATCAGAACACACTGTTACCAGGTTTTACATTTTCTTAGCTCTTAAAATCGATGTATAAATGTGTATAACTCAATTCAAACAAAACAGATTAGAAGAAGTCCTCCCAGATCTGAGCAGAAACGTGCTAACTCCACACAGAAACGCTCAGGGGGCCCAAAGGTCGACCCTGGAACCTTCTCTCTGGGTGGCACGAGCGCTAACGACTCTGCCACTGTGCTGTCAAAGCGAAAGGCTGATGACCCTGAGCTCCGACGTTAGTGTAGCCTCAGCGTTTGTGATAATCAGACTAATGGGTCAGAGTGGAGTGTGGCCGGTCCCTGTCCTCCGCCGATCGCTCTAAGTGTTTATCGACTCTCACAGATGAACCTGTTTCCTGCACGGCCTTATATGGGCGTCGCGTGCTGATTGGACAGGAGGAGGAAGTGGCTGAGACGGTTGTCAGTGTCTGATTTGGCGCCATTTTCAAAACCAGCCAAGATACTTTGACGCAAGTTGCCATAATTAGCATAAACGCAAGCATACAAATCTCATTTTTCCAATTTATTCTTAGATTTTGCGTAAGTATTTATCAGTAATCAGTTTATATTCAGAGAAATGTCTATATTCAAACTGTTACTAAACTTTAGAAAATGAAGACAAGCTGATTTAAATCTATCTGCGTGAATAAAACGGCTAACTGTGATGATTATGGTCAAATGCTACGCTAATCCTAGCAGAGAACATGAGGCTAAAACTGCCAAGCAAAAACAGTTTATCTTTGTTGGACGAGCTCCATTTTAAAACATAAAATTAGACTTTTAAATCATGTCTTTTGTTCCGTTAGTGAAAACATAACTGGAGTGTTCTGTTTCATTCGAGCTTGTAGAACTATTCTTTTATTTTCGGCCTTCTACATGAGCTCGAAACTTCCAGCATCTCCTGTCATTAGAAAAAACTCCTCTGTGATTTTAAAGTTCATACAGCATCACCCAGTTTTTTTATCAACACCAAACCAGAAAATATTTCACTTTCCAGGTTCAAACTAAACCTGTAGTGTCTTAAGTGAAAGCGACAGAAGCTCAGAGCAGTGTGTAACTTTTTATAATGGTTCAAATGTTCTTGTCGCCATGGAGACGTTATTGTCCATATGAGATTAAACCTATAGCTGTGTCGAAATTCAACAATTCGACGAATGAGGCTGAAAATGTGGCCTGTGTTTCCATGGAGATTGAGAAACAAGGTATTTTTTTTAAGGTTATGTAAGAAAATATATAGAAAAAATCACATCGAACATTATATTTGCCTTTTCATATTCAAAGGGAAGGATTAATACGTTACTTAAACCCCTGCGAGGACGACACCTTCTTCGTTCAAATAATAAAGAATTGGAAATAAAACTAATAATTTCAGTGTCTATTTTACACCTTTAGGTCATGAGTCGACAGCCGTGTAGATCATTACTCAGAAGTACGTCCCATTTCGGCTGCACAGAGGAGTACCCTTCATCGGCCGGGTACTTCGAAGTGTGCATCTGTCGAAGTGGGACACGGCCTACGTTTCTTTCTATAGAGTTGTTAAGAGTGATGTCACTTCCGGGTCCGGCACACCTCACATTAAAAGGAGATTGCCGTCGTTTGAAGCTAATACGAACATGAACATGGATCTGTGGTTCTAACTGAGGTAAGAAGCTACGCTAAGCTAAGATAATGCTAGTGATGATTGGCAATTAGTGGTAATTGTATATTATAATAGATTATTACTACATTATTTACATGTTTCATACGATTTGTGGTTAAACATCCACTTTAGAAAGGCTGTCTCTCGTTTGATGAATAAAGAACAAAAACAAAGACCTGATCTCTAGCTTTGTTTTTGTTCCTTATTCACCAACAATTATCTTTGAAAAGCAAATGTTTAACCACAAATAAATCAATAATGAAGTAATAACCTAGCATCGACGTAGGAGTATGTATATTTCACGAGCTAAACTTAGCCTAGCCTAACCTAGCATCTACACACGAGTACCAGTGTGTATATCTCACGAGCTAAACTTAGCCTAGCCTAACCTAGCATATACATAGGAGTACCAGTGTGTATATCTCACGAGCTAAACTTAGCCTAGCCTATCCTAGCATCTACACAGGAGTACCAGTGTCTATATCTCACGAGCTAAACTTAGCCTAGCCTATCCTAGCATCTACACAGGAGTACCAGTGTCTATATCTCACGAGCTAAACTTAGCCTAGCCTATCCTAGCATCTACACAGGAGTACCAGTGTCTATATCTCACGAGCTAAACTTAGCCTAGCCTATCCTAGCATCTACACAGGCGTACCAGTGTGTATATCTTGCGAGCTAAACTTAGCCTAGCCTAACCTAGCATCTACGCAGGAGTACCAGTGTGTATATCTCACAAGCTAAACTTAGCCTAGCTTAACCTAGCATCTACACAGGAGTACCAGTGTGTATATCTCACGAGCTAACCTTAGCCTAGCCTAACCTAGCATCTACACAGGAGTACCAGTGTCTATATCTCACGAGCTAAACTTAGCCTAGCCTATCCTAGCATCTACACAGGAGTACCAGTGTCTATATCTCACGAGCTAAACTTAGCCTAGCCTATCCTAGCATCTACACAGGAGTACCAGTGTGTATATCTCACAGGCTAAACTTAGCCTAGCCTAACCTAGCAGCTGCACAGGAGTACCAGTGTGTATATCTCACGAGCTAAACTTAGCCTAGCCTACCCTAGCATCTACACAGGAGTACCAGTGTGTATATCTCACGAGCTAAACTTAGCCTAGCCTAACCTAGCATCTACGTAGGAGTACCAGTGCGTATATCTCACGAGCTAAACTTAGCCTAGCCTAACCTAGCATCTACGTAGGCGTACCAGTGTGTATATCTCACGAGCTAAACTTAGCCTAGCCTAACCTAGCATCTACACAGGAGTACCAGTGTGTATATCTCACGAGCTAAACTTAGCCTAGCCTAACCTAGCATCTACACAGGAGTACCAGTGTGTATATCTCACAGGCTAAACTTAGCCTAGCCTAACCTAGCATCTACATAGGAGTACCAGTGTCTATATCTCATGAGCTAAACTTAGCCTAGCCTAACCTAGCATCTACATAGGAGTACCAGTGTGTATATCTCACGAGCTAAACTTAGCCTAGCCTAACCTAGCATCTACATAGGAGTACCAGTGTCTATATCTCACGAGCTAAACTTAGCCTAGCCTAACCTAGCATCTACACAGGAGTGCCACTGTGTATATCTCACGAGCTAAACTTAGCCTAGCCTAACCTAGCATCTACACAGGAGTGCCAGTATGTATATCTCACGAGCTAAACTTAGCCTAGCCTAACCTAGCATCTACATAGGAGTACCAGTGTGTATATCTCACGAGCTAAACTTAGCCTAGCCTAACCTAGCATCTACACAGGAGTACCAGTGTGTATATCTCACGAGCTAAACTTAGCCTAGCCTAACCTAGCATCTACATAGGAGTACCAGTGTGTATATCTCACGAGCTAAACTTAGCCTAGCCTAACCTAGCATCTACATAGGAGTACCAGTGTGTATATCTCACGAGCTAAACTTAGCCTAGCCTAACCTAGCATCTACACAGGAGTACCAGTGTGTATATCTCACGAGCTAACCTTAGCCTAGCCTAACCTAGCATTTACATAGGAGTACCAGTGTGTATATCTCACGAGCTAAACTTAGCCTAGCCTAACCTAGCATCTACACAGGAGTACCAGTGTGTATATCTCACGAGCTAACCTTAGCCTAGCCTAACCTAGCATTTACATAGGAGTACCAGTGTCTATATCTCACGAGCTAAACTTAGCCTAGCCTAACCTAGCATCTACACAGCAGTACCAGTGTGTATATCTCACGAGCAAATCCTCAAACACTCTCACTTTCTGTCACAACTTGTTAAACGACGGCAATACACTTTTTTCGTTGCTAAAAAACAGTAAACTGTCAACATATCTATTGTTTTCAGTCACCTTGGACCTGGAAGTGACATTAGACTTAACCACACTATTGAGACACGCAGGTTTGCTAGTGCTTCTTCTGTATAAATATCTGTTTTTGCATGAACTCCCCCTGCAGGTGAAGTCCTGTGAGTGCAGTCTGGGTCACGTACACACAGATACGTGATTGTTTTGAGGGCTTTTGCCACGCCCTCTTTTTAGTCGACCAGTTGATTGGCAGGACGTGTCTTTAGTTAATCAAGAATTTCTTTAGCCGACTCCAGCTCTAGAAGGCACCAGGCCAAATGGCGTCGTCTCCTCTCTCCTCGTCTCCTCTCTCCTTGTCTCCTCTCCTCGTCTCACTGGGTCTGAAGCAGAGTTCCTTGCCTTCTCCTCTCTCCTCGTCTCACTGGGTCTGAAGCAGAGTTCCTCGCCGTCTCCTCTCTCCTCGTCTCCTCTCCTCGTCTCACTGGGTCTGAAGCAGAGTTCCTCGCCGTCTCCTCTCTCCTCGTCTCCTCTCCTCGTCTCACTGGGTCTGAAGCAGAGTTCCTCGCCGTCTCCTCTCTCCTCGTCTCCTCTCCTCGTCTCACTGGGTCTGAAGCAGAGTTCCTCGCCGTCCGTCCCTCTCTCCTCGTCTCCTCTCCTCGTCTCACTGGGTCTGAAGCAGAGTTCCTCGTCGTCTCCTCTCTCCTCGTCTCCTCTCCTCGTCTCACTGGGTCTGAAGCAGAGTTCCTCGCCGTCTCCTCTCTCCTCGTCTCCTCTCCTCGTCTCACTGGGTCTGAAGCAGAGTTCCTCGCCGTCTCCTCTCTCCTCGTCTCCTCTCCTCGTCTCACTGGGTCTGAAGCAGAGTTCCTCGCCGTCTCCTCTCTCCTCGTCTCCTCTCCTCGTCTCACTGGGTCTGAAGCAGAGTTTCCTCGCCGTCTCCTCTCTCCTCGTCTCCTCTCCTCGTCTCACTGGGTCTGAAGCAGAGTTCCTCGCCGTCTCCTCTCTCCTCGTCTCCTCTCCTCGTCTCACTGTGGGTCTGAAGCAGAGTTCCTCGCCGTCTCCTCTCTCTCCTCTCCGTGGTCTAACAGCACAGTTTCCTTGTGCTGGCGGCGTGGCAGTGAGTGACAGGTGCAGGGGCGGGAGACAGAGGGTTATCAGGCTCTGACAATCACAGTCAGATTAAAGGAGCTGCGTTCAGCCCTGCACAGGAAGCTTTGCACTCGCTAAATACAAGAATGAAGATTTTGCATGTAAAGGGTGAGTACACTTGAGCAGATTATAATGAAAATACATCTGAATACTGCTGATTTGACTTGTAATAATGTGATTTCCTTTACAAATGTTGCCTACTGAGTAATGAGGGGAAGAAGCGATCCGTTTTAGCCTCATTTACGCCTCCTCAGAAGGTTCCTTGCGTTCTCTTTCTCAGTTGGTAGAGCGTTCATCCACTGATCCAAAGATTGCTGGTTCGAATCCCGCTCTTGACATAAACTGGTAGAGCTAAGTCCCAGCTCCCACAGATAAATGCAGCCATCGTGTCCTTGGGCAACACACTTCCAACCATCCTCGAGCGACCCCAGAATGTGTGCGTGAATGAGCGGGTGGTTCCTTGCTGTAAAGTGCTTTGAGAGCCCTGAAAGTAGAAAAGTATTATATTAAATTGTCTGTTTTACAGTTATTTAGCATTTGCGCTAAGGAGTGTTTGTATTGAATTACAATGTCCACAGACTGAGAGTGTGGGAGTGTAACATCATGAAGGTGTTATTGCTTCGCTGAATTTTAAACGAGTCCATCTAGCGTTTATTTCATTACAGTTTTTTTATTTATTCATTTATTTTTGCTTATTGTTTAAAGTGCTTTCCAGGCAAAGCTGTAATATTTCCATCCACCGGAAAAGTTACATATAGTGCACATTTTTGGACAGTGTCTTATACATATCTGTGTAATCCTTCAGGTCTGATCCATAGTAAAAGAAAATTTAAATCTATCAACTGGACCAAAAGTTGTAAGAGTGAAGGCGTTTCTGCTCATCCAAGACACTTCTTCAGTTCTGGCCAGATTAGCCGCGAGTATGTTATAAATGCTAACACTTTGTTGTAATGTTCGGGCTGGAGGGACCAAAGAATGCAGAACTTGGGAAGGTTTACAGTGTTTATTTACAAGGAGGAGGAGCAGGGAGCGGGGTGCGAACCAGGGTCCAATGAGGGGGAGTGCAGAGATGAAAACGAGGCGGACAATACCGGAGCGAGGAGGCGAGGGAGCTGAGTCGGTCCAGGGAGCAGGAATCTGAAGAGCAGCAAAATCCAGTGAGCAGGGAAAAAAACAGGAAACAAACATTTACTAAGCCGAGCAAAGGTAGTCACGTTGACACGCGGACGATCTCGCACCGAGTGTTAGGTCCTGGCTCCCCTTATCGAAAGAGCAAGACACACAGGGCAGGAAATACAGGGATCATGACACACTTAATGTCGATACTTCATTGGATTTATATTCATATAACGCCTTCCCAGACACTCAGAGCCACTTCACACTGCATTATTCACTCACTCCATACTGGGGGGACGCTTCTTTTGTGGCCACAGCTGCCGTGGGGTAGTCTGACAAACACAAGACTGCCAATCTGCGTTATCAGCCCCCCGACCTTCACCAACACATGGGCCGTGTCCCAATTTGCCAAATACACACCGTTCGAAGTACAGTTTGAAGTACCTGGCTGAAAGTGTGTACTCCTCAGTGTAGCCGCCATCTTGCTGAAATGGGACAGACATTTATTATTTAATAGAAGAAGAGTCAAGGTGTCGTCGTCGTAGCCGTTTATTTTCTGTTTGGATGAATGAAGTAAGGATTTAATATTTGTCTTTGATTATCACTTGGAAAATATAAGGTTTGAGGTGATTTTTTCCCCCAATTGTAGCTACTTCATAACTTTAACAAAATAAACCTTGTTATAACATTCATACTTTCAGTCTATAAACCAGAGAACACTGACTGGTTGCACAAAAAGTGGGATTTTGCAGTTTAATGATTATTACAATGATAATTTCTAATGATAATAATGTCTTCTTCTTCTTCTTCTTCTTCTTATTGTCTGGGAATAACTGCACCTTCCTTTATTCAGTGTCACTTCTTTTATTTCCTCAAACCAGCCCAGAATGAAGAAGAATGTTCTGTAAAATAAACCTGAGAGTGTCAGAGCTGAAAGGTTTTAATCCTCAAACTCACTGTACAGATCTTTATTCAGATTGAACAGTTTCATGTCACACTGTTGTAGAGCGACACGAACATTTTGAACGTGTAGCAGACTCCATTTTCTTCTCTTTTTTGCGTAGGAGCGGTGCATGATGGGATATAGCAGTGGATGCACGCTTCGGCTACGGTCGATCTCTATGGAAACGCTGGGACATTTTGGGCCGCCTTCATCGGGACGGTTGAAATGGGACAGTCCTTATCACGCCGGAAGTTACGAAACGCCTTTCAACACAGACTTTGAACAGTGATTTTAAGGGCATTTTGGCGAATTGGGACACGGCCTTAATCACAACAACCACCAGGGCCGCTGCTGCCCCCCTGTGGCTCCTGATATTCACAGCGGTCTCCCAGCTCTCTGCTTAGCTCCAGACGAGGTTGGGCATCGATGTGCAGGTACTTTAGCCTGAGAAGACACTTTTATCGAAGCCTCCCGCCGAGTTTATTGAACTGATGAACTGTAACGATCCCTGCGCCCACCCTCCACCGTGGACAAAGATCACTGCTGTCACAAACGAGTACGAACAATCAGGAAGTGTTATGACGAGACTTGCGGCTCTTTTATGGGATCCGTTCATGTCAAAGAGACGTTCAAAACACCTGTTCTTTTTATATTTATTTACAGGACAGAAGCCAAGGTTTGAACGCATTTTATCTACAAACTAATCACAGAAGAAAGATTCAGCTCTTTTCTACACTGAGATCCGGTTCCAGCCGTTAAGGAATCGTTCGAAACCAGTCGAGTTGTTCACGAATGTCACTAGAACGAACCGTTTAGATCAGGGGTGTTAAACTTATTTTCACAGAGGGCCACATCAACAAAATGGCTGCTCTCAAAGGGCCAGATGTAACTGTAAGATAAATGCAACTAAATGTGACCAAATGTAATGTAAAATAAATGCAACTCATTTTAAACTTGTTAATTAAACCGTTTCAATATTTATTACTTTTTCAAGTTACAAATATCGTGTATGGATTTGCACAGATATGAAAAAATGTCTGTGTATCTGTATCCCCTGATAGACTGATATTTTTAGACAGTCAGACCTTTTAATTTACTTTGTCGCGGGCCACATAAAATGACCTGGTGGGCTACATTTGGCCCACGGGCCTTGAGTTGGACACATGTAGTTTAGGTGACATGATACAAAATACAAAAAGAAGCATGAACGAAACAAAATACAACTCCTGGTACAACGGGTTTAAAGCTGGAGATGTCTGTTCCTTTCAGCGCTCGTCTCCCGTCGTAACTCAACAGGCCTGTGGATTTGTGAATTAGTCAGTTTTTCTGTGTAAATGTCAGAGGAGAGGCTGGAGATGGTTGGAACGGTGGCAGCGTTTCATCAGGGTTTTCTGCATTTGCCAAGAACCACAATCAGCTCTGAGCCACAGACGCCATTTTGGCTGAAGCGCTAATGCCGAAGCTGCCTGTCATTTGGAGCACTCGATAACCCGCTCACCCATTATCGGAGCGCTCGTAACGGATATGCAAAGTGTCTCATGTGCAGGTTCATCTGTTCTTTTGATATCAAGATATTTCAGTGGTTTTAGGTTAGCAGGAATTCGGCAAACACTACATTTTTGGTAAGACAAAGCTGCAAAGTTGGGTAGTACTTAGTTACATTTACTCTTAGTTGAGCGATATTTTTATTAAAGTAATCGTAGACTTCTTGAACACTGAGTAAGTCAACAGTGACAAAAGCTTTACGTCGAGCTCCTTCAGATGTGACTTAACTTTACTTCTTACTCTTACTTAAGTCATTTCTTGGACTTTGTACTTCTATTTTAAAGTACCATTACTTTTACTTGAGTACAGTTTTGGTTACCTGGCCTGTTAGAACCACACGCTTCGGTAAAAGTTCACAAAGACGAGCGGGTCTCCTGTCTACCTGATTCCAGAGTGTGTGATTGACAGGTGGATTAGCCAATCAGAGAGAAGCATGGTAAAAACTCTTATTTATCTGAAGTAAAGTAAGAAAGTGATATATTTTTACTTCTGGGGTCAAGAATGTGGAAGGGACTGGCTGGTCAGGCAACAATTTTGCGTCTTTGGATAAGAGTTTTCATGAAGAACTATAATATCACGACTATATTGCTACTAATACAACTACTACTGCTAATACTACTACTCAATGGTAAGTCGTCACATTTTTATACAGCGCTTTTCCACCTTCAAGTCACTCAAAGCGCTTTACATCAAGGAACCGCTCACCCATTCAAACACAGTGTACACAGCCGCCTACTACTACTACTACTACTACTACTACTACTACTACTACTACTACTGCCTTGTTTTGAAAGTCTGAATTTATTCGCCTCAAGCTCAAGTTATGTCCCAGGAAATGTGTTCATTAATATAACTGCATCATTTATATTTGTGTAGAATTAGAGTTTTACAAAATATTCCAGTACTATACAAGGCAGACATTAAAAATACATATAATCAGGAGTGTGTGTTCTGCAAATAAAGCAGTGATTGTAGATAAATAATTGCCATCCCAACATTTCAGAATTTGAATATTCAAAAATAACAGTAGCACAAGCTCGACGTGTAGGTGGGAATCATAAAAATGTTGCAGACTGAGATACTTTTCCTGGAGATAGTTGGGCTTGAGTGACAGAGACGAGGACAGTTTGTGAATACAGGAAAACACCAATGCAAAAAAAACAAAAAACGTGCCTTAACAAAGACTGAAGTGTGGGTTTTCAAGAGCCTAAAACATGTTCAGTTTTTAACACATATGATGCATTCTTGTGGCTTTAAGTCTCTTTTAAACATGGTCACGTCGGGATAAGTATATCATAAGTATTTTCTAAAATAATGTCTGCGTTTGGTGCTCCCTCTGCTGGCAGTGACGGGAATGAACATTTAGAAAGTAACACTTAAAGTTTATCCTACGTGAATGCTGCGCCAACACAATCTGACTGCAGAATGAGTCCGGAGATGGTTTATGGGCATGAGTTTTATCTACAACTAAACAGGAACAATATGAACAAAGTATTTCTGAGCGTTTAGGGAAGACGACTTTGGATTAATGGATTCATGAAACAAAATACAACTCCAGGTATGTTTTTGATGAGGAGGCTGTGATGTTTGTTGTGAAGTAAATGTTTATTATCGTAAGTCTTTGTGTAACTGCAGTAGATCTGTGTCCGTCTGCCAGACCCAGAGCCGACATTAACGTCTGTGAAGGCTCTGCAGGGTCTGGGCCCATCTCACAGGTGTAGTTTTACCTGTTTTCAAGTGTAAAAACTGATTAACTCATGACTGTGAACAGACATGACTCACTCTCAACACTGACAAGACGAAGAAGAGGAGACCTTGAGGTGGAGAGAGTGAGCAGCTTTAAATACCAGGGAGTCCACATCAGTGATGACCTCACCTGGACAGTGAATACAGCACAGGTGGTGAAGAAAGCTCAACAGCGGCTGTACTTCCTGAGGAGGCTGAGGAAATTTGGAATGTCGCCCAAAATCCTCAGCAACTTCTACAGCTGCATCACTGAGTCCATCCTGAGCAGCTGCATCACTGTGTAGAGCGGCAGTACGACTGTGAAGGACCGCGAACGCCTGCAGAGATGGTAAAAACTGCCACAAAGATCACCAGGACTCCTCAACCCTCTCTGCAGAACATCTACCATCACAGAGTCCACAGGAGAGCTGCCTCCATCATCGAGGACCCCACCCACCCCCAGCATGGACGATTCACACTCCTGCATTTGGGCCAGAGGTACAGAACAACCAGATGAATGAACTCTTTCTTTCCAACGGCCATCAGACTCTTGAACTGTGAGCAACAGCAGTTCAAGAGTATATATATATCTTTCTTTTATATGCTCTTTTTATCTTGTTATCTGTTTTTGTGTCTGATTTTCTACATACTTTGGCAGCAGTGTGGTGAGCAAAGTAAGAATTTCATTGTAAGGGGTAACGTGTTTCTTACTGTACATACGACTATAAAGCTTTGAAGTTGACGTAGGCTGTGTATATAAATGGACATAGCTAACCTGCTAGCCGCCATGTTCCAAAGAGGAAGTGATCGTCCCAGCTCTATCGACTTTATCTCCAGTTCGCTTTACACTGAGAAACTGCCGCTCCTCTCTCTGTAACTGCTGCAGTCAGACTCGTCAGTTTTTCTATAAATCCAGATTTGAACATTAATAACAGACCAATCAGGTGCCTTCTTTCCCCGACGTCGCTAGTGTTAGCAACAGGTTTGACCGACAGTGTTGTTAAGGGCCCGCTCCCTTTCAAACCAGCGTTGTGGGCGGAAAGGGGGCGTTACCTTCTTTATCCTCGCTCTGGATTGGCTCTTTGGTTGCTATGATACTCAAAATTCCAAATATACATACATATGCTCCAAACTGGCCGCTGTACCTGCTCCAGCCTCGACGAGCTTCATTTGGAGCTGAAGCTGTGGTGACGTCACACTCACTCAGTCACTTCTTTAAACAGTGACGCTGCTTTTGTAATGTAATAATAATAATACATTTTATTTATATAGTGCTTTTCATGGTACTCAAACTTCACAATACATACAGGAATAAAATATCAACAAAATTTACAACTAAAATCAAACGTTAAAAGCAATTTTGAACAGGTGAGTCTTGAGTTCTTTTTTGAAGGTGGGAGGTCAGACACGGAGGGGTTTGGGCAGTGAGTTCCAGAGGGTGGGGGCAGCGATGGAGGAGGCTCTGTCCCCCCAGGTTCGGAGCTTGGTCCTACAGGGCAGGGACAGGAGGTTGGAGCTGGAGGAGCGGAGGGAGCGAGATGGAGTGTGGTGGTGGAGCAAGTCCGTGAGGTAAGGAGGGGCCAGGTTGTGGAGCGCTTTGAATGTGATCAGAAGGATTTTGAAGTGGATGCGCTGAGGGACGGGGAGCCAGTGGAGCTTGTGGAGGACAGGGGTGATGTGTTCACGTGAGCGGGTGTGGGTGAGGAGCCGGGTGTGGGTGAGGAGATGGGCAGCAGAGTTGATGTTTGTGGCTCTGGTTTAAAGAGATGCTGGAGGAGGGAGTCTGTCTGGGACGGTGGAAGAGCAGGCCCTGTCCATATTTGTTATAACAAAGAATAACTCATAACTCACCAAATATTATCCATCAAGAGAGATCATTTCCACAACAGAACATCAGTACAACACGGCTAAAAGCTCAGAACGATGTATTTTTGCACATGTGTTCTTTAAATAGCGTTTTTATTTGTGTTATTTGTTTCCCGTGCACATTAGCCTGTCTGTAAACATCCGTGAGGGGATACATTTTCCCTGACGCTCATTTTCAGCTGCCAGCTCCAAACTGCTGCTGTGGCAGATCTCATATCGCACCGAAATACAGCTCATAAGCGTATTCTTAGACTGTAAACAGGTCAATATTTACCACGAGTTATTTTGAGACACAGAACTGTAAACCAACCGCCGGAAATGAGATGTTGGGCATTTTCCAATCCAGTCCATTTTGTATGATGTGCTTTTGTTTTTCATAATGGTGAAGCATTTATCCACAAACAGAAAGTCCCACCAATATGTACTTGTGTCCTTGAGCAAGGCACTTCACCCACTTTGTCCACGCTTGGGTCTATGTCAGTCTTATTGTTAGTAGCTGGTGATAGGTGTATAAATACTGAAATATAGATACATCACCCCCACTGCGACGTTACAAAACATTCACTTATCGATTATTGTGTGATTTGACCTAATATGCTAAAATATAATGAGTCAAAATGTTGAAATTATGTCTTACAAGTCACCTCAGAACCTCCAGCTCATGACTCGTGACCCCCACAATCACTGGATTAGATTAGAGAGGTGTTTCGGGCATGTCCCTTCAGGAGGAAGCCCCGGGGAAGACCCAGGACACTCTGCAGGGACTCTGTCTCTTGACTGGCCTGGGAACGCCTTGGGGTCCCACCGGAGGAGCTGGAGGACGTGTCTGGGGTGAGGGAAGTCTGGGAGTCTCTGCTTAGACTGCTGCCCCCTCGACCTGACCCTGGGTAAGAGGAAGAACATGGATGGATGGATGACCAGAGGGATCTTTGTCAGGACATCAGCTTAAAAGAAGAGTCAGTCTCTAATCATGTGACTCATCATGTGACTCATCATGTGACTCATCATGTGACTCATCATGTGACTCATCGTGTGACTCATCATGTGACTCATCATGTGACTCATATTTCGTAGTGGACAAAAACAGAGGTATTGTCATGTCACACTCCCAGATGGGGGCAAGTGCCAGTTTTCTCTCTTCCTTTCTTTCTTAGACCCAAAAACTCACTGTATCACAGCAAAAAACATTTTAATAATATTATTTTAGTTATCCCCATCTGTATTAAAGTTCATTTATTATGCAAAATTGACTTGTGTGAGCTTTTAGTCATGTTGAAATATTATCTCCTCTAAAAAAGACCTGGAGCTGTGTTTTGGTTCATTCACACATTTTATTATAACTATGTCTACATCTGCAGAGCTCAAAATGCTCTGTTCCACCTTGTGATGTCATGAAGTGGGTGTACCTTTTGTCTTTACTTCATAGGGCCCTTTAAATATCATTGTCCAGTAGAAGGTCGTGATATCATCTGAAGTTATCGTGCAGATCGGCAGCTCCTCGATTCAAGTATGACATTACCAACAGTTTCTAACCTGCTATCGTTCAAATCCTCCATTTTCTCTGCAGCTTCCGTGTCTGAACCTCTTATTTTTAGCAGAAAAGCTCTCTCCCGCTCCCCGCCTCCTGTAGTCAGACTAGCATTACCTAAACACGGTTAATTTGATGTCACAAAAAGAGGCATAATCAGGTTTGTGCTCCTCCAAAGCGCTGTGCATTTTGGTGAGTAAGACTTTCTACCTCGTCGCTCCGGCAGAAATGAAATCTTTATACTCTCGCTCGTGTGTGTGCGCGGGGATTTATCACACTGTGAGGACTTACATCTGTACACACGAGAGGACGTACCTGCTTTATGGGGACAAAAATCAGGTCCCTGTAATGTAAGTGCTTCAATGTTAGATCAGCAACGTGGTTTAAAGTTAAGATAGTGTTTAAAATAGGTGAATGTAGTTCACAGAAATATATGTTCTGTTTTTTCTTTCAAAAGTGCAGTTTACTTCTTCATTGAACCATAGACAGTATATATCAATGGACGTAGCTAACCTGCTAGCCACCACGTTCCAAAAAGGAAGTGATCATGGGCGCGCTTCCAGCTCCATTGGCTCCAATTCACTTTACATAAAAATTGTGGCTCCTCTCTCTGTAACTGCAGTGAGCCTCATCGTTTTGGTCTGAAAATGTTCATATGAACCTGCTCTACCAGTGAGGAGCAGTCAGAGGAGTCATCACAGAGAAAAAATAAATGACATGGTTATATTTATCCAGTGATTTGGACCATAAAGTTATTTTCTATTTAACTATTATTTTTCTTAATTCAAAATTGCTGAATGTTTATGTTTACTGTAGAAATACTGCAGAGACGTGTGGTGAGGCACAGGCCGTTGGTGCCTCACATGTTCTGACTGAGCTGTAGCAGTGACGCTGCTGCTTTAAGGCTGTGAAAAGGGGTGAGGCATGTAGTTACCCTGCCTCATGGTAGGGGGCGCTCGTGAGCCCAGGGATTCATGTAACTCCTGGGGCAGCAGAATAGTGACAACAAACTACAATTTAGAGTTAGCAAGTCAAGTTTATCAATCCGTTCACTTTTTGCTTCTTGTCTGTTCTACTTTTTAAATGGAGGAAGATACATATTAAAGCTCAGTTTTCTAAACTGGACTTTGGGTCGAAGCAGGAGGTTAGAATTAAAGGACCAACGCTAAAGGAGCTAAATGGTTTGCTCCAGACGACGGGACAAAGAGTCGCTCTTTTCAAACACAGTGGGACCAAATGTAAGAAATTTAATGATTCAATCCACTGAAAATTGGGGAAACAGAAAAAGGATAAAAAACAATACAAAACCAGCTTTTTATTTCATATTACTAGAGCTATTTCATATGGACTTTGGAGCTTTTATTTTGAAATTCTTTTTTATTCTGGCCCCAAGTCACTGGAGAGAAACTGACCCGGGACAAATGTCCTGACTCCTGGTTTATATGTTTGTAAATCTGTGACATCAGAGCCTCATGAACCTCACACACGACACTGATCCACATGATCTGTCTGTAAATAAAGATATGACAATAAATAACAGATGAACCAAACACCTTCTTTCCTCGAGGTCGCTCTGCTAACAACGGGTTTGATTGACAGTGTTGTTCTTTATGGTGTTTGGACTGAACATTGTCAGCAGATATGACAAACATGAGGGTAATTCTATAACTTTTACCTAGCAAGAATAATAAAGAGCTGAAAACTGTGTTAGAGCCATAGTTCTAATTACAAAGATCTGCTCATTGCGCTTAAATTGTCCCTTGTGCATTTTGGATGTAATGTTCCTGTGGATCAGTATGTTGTAGTTTTGACACATGACATCGTCTGAAATCTCGATATTGCTCTAAACTTACTCAATAAAAGACAAAAGTTAGCTGACATCTGGGTTGGAAGTGCCACAAAGCTCCATCCAAGCAACAGATATTTAAAAATGTGCAAAACAGCAAAGCGACACTGCCTTGAGTTTATCACCGATTAAGAAAATAAAATGAACAAAGGACAGAGCAGTTACCACGAAGATGAAACGAGGGTAGATCGAAGCTACGACGTCTTGAACAAACAAAGTGGACCTTCATAAAACCTGTAATATGCAATTTTTATATAGAACGCATGTAATATGGGCTCACCGAGACTTGTACCCAGAATTTTGTACTACACTGTGTGAATACAGGAGAATAACGATGACTCAAACATGCATGAATCACTCTAAATAGATCTTTGAAAGGGGAAATTAGAAATGTAAATGTAATGTGTATGTAATGTCTGCAGAAAGCATGGAAACCGAACATGTGTGCATGTGGGGGGGGGGTTAGCGCAGACAAAGCAGCCACTGAGTCATCGCGGGAGACGTCCATTACCAGCAACAGGCCCTATTTTCAGAGCCTTCTCATTACCGGCTGCACAAGCTCAATATGTACGACACGTGGAGAGGAGCTGCCATACGCCGTGAGCTCGTGTGTGCCGCAGTCCCACGGCGTGTGCAGTGCAGCGGCTAATCGGGTGTTAGCGAGCAGGTATATGACGGTAAAAAGAGCGTTTAAAGGGACCGTATTTAAGATTTTGAATTTGAACTATCTCCACATATGAGGTAAATGTGTTTGAGTCAAGTAGATCTTTTACTGATAACAAATGTTGATAGGTTCACACTTAACCTAATTAGAGTAAAAAAGAGGAGAAGACAAGAGAGATTATTATTGCTATACTCATGAGGAGAACAAGACGGGGAGGCCAAACCTTCAGATTACAACCTCCTCTCCCTTTCTGAAGTCTCCACCGCCTTTCTCCTCCTTTATTCAGTTAGGATCCCTAGTTACACATCACTGCTCACTCTCAAGGAGGGGGGGGGGACAACAAGCAGTGAGGCAGTGAGAAAATCACATATTACAAAGTTCATTTCAAAATATTGTTGCTTAAGCATTCCTTTCAGTCCTTATTCGCCCAAACACCTCTCAGGGTGTTTCCTGTTATCTCCCATGGTCATTCAACTTTCACAAGACATTCTCTGCAAAGCTCAGAAAACAGACATAAGTGCATAAATCATATTAAGGTTACATATCATTATTATAGTGATTATAATAAAAATGAACATTACATTACCTTTAAGATTCACAGTGAGATCAATAAACATGTTAAAAATATATTGAATCCATCAAATGTAATGCTCATTTATTTTTATTGCAAAAAACATTGAACATGAAGTTTTTTATGTTACGATTATCCAATCAGAAAACAGAATGAGCCTCACGTGAATCTGTCATTATCGTTGCCAGTTTCAAAGCTGAAATCCAGCTGTTTTAAACCTAAAATGTCTCTCTCTGATCTGATTGTTCTCTACTTAAACCCCAGCACCTGCAGAACACTCCTGACTCAGAGCTAGTGCAGCCTCTGCAGCTCAGGGAGTGAGTTCTGGAGGTTCTGAGCTTCACATGAAACTGAGATAAACTTGTATGTGTCTCTATCTCAACTAATAAGAAATTTAGCCAAGTAAAAATCAACATTAACAGAAACTACTTCAATGTCTGGCCAAAAAAAAAGTCACCACCAAAAAAATCCAAAATATTTAAGCATATTTAGAGTAGACCATATAGTTTTGGTATTACATGTATGACTTAAAGATTATTATACAAACTCGATATGTTATAACATTCCCTCACAGGTTTTAGATGTCATCCTGTTTCAGTAATTTATTGATCTCTCCTGTAGCATGTAGCATTTTCAAGCCAAGAAAAGTTAACATGATGATTTAAATACACTGTCTGGCCAAAAAAAATGTCACAACCAAAATAAAAAGGTCACAGACTCTAATATTTGGTTGTTCTTCTTTATCTTTGATCACGGCTCATTCTCTGTGACCTTGTTTCAATTTCGCTTCTGCAACGTCACAGATTTATTTCCATCCAGAGTTGCATTAATTTTTCAAGATGTTGCATTGATGATGGTCGAGTCGCTGCACAAAGCTTCTCCAGCACAAAGATCCTCTCTGGGGTTAAGGTCTGACTCTGTGGAGGCTCCATGTGTGAAAATGATTCTCCTGAACCTCTGTCACTATTTGAGCCTCATGAATCCTGGCTTTGGGATCAGGGAAGAACAAACCCATTGATCAGTATCTTCAGGTGTCAGCTGACCTCAGTCTTCGAGCACAGACTGTTGCTGAACCTAGACCCGACTCGTACCTACAGACTCGGACCTGTTTGCTTAGTTAAATCCAGGTGGTGACTTTTTTTTAAATTGAATTGGGCAGTGAAGACAATCCCACAATGGAAGTTTTGACAGTTGAGTATCCTGTAAGTATTCCCCCTCTAACCAAAGGATAAACAGTTCCACCTAATTCTTATGAGCTGCATGCACTGTACCATCACGGTGCAGGTCAGGTCTCGTTGGCGCTCAGGGAGTCATAATAAACTATTGGCTCACTGTGAATTGAGTCTTGACGCTTTAAGGCTAATTGCAACATACTTCTTATAAAGCAGCATCGAAAGCCTATAGATTAATTCTTGTAATAACCTCGTAATCTTTTTCAACCCAGTTAATTAGCATAGCGGCGCATGATGACCTTAGCATGGCGCGCTGTAGCCTGACATTTATGTACGAGGCATGCAACACCAGCCACCCCCTCACCCCCGCTGCCCGGTACGAGCGAGTCTGCTCTCGACCCAATTATAGTGCCTACGTAAAGCTATCAGTACACGACGGCACGACGCCAAGCGAGCTCCAGTCGGGGGGAATGGAATATCGATAATTAGAGCTTAGGCTTTAAAATAGTTCAACAAGAAGGAAAAATGGATGCTATGCTGTTCACTGAAGTGTAACAGGGAAAAGGAGAAGCTTGGGACATTTTTAAAAGGTCTGCGTCTGGTTTCTTTCCATGTTTTTGAGCAAAAACTCCAGCCTCAGTGTAAGATGTTGGGTATAAGCAGCTCTTGAGGTGAAAATAAGTCTGCTGTGTCCTGTCTGCTCTTATAAACTCATGAACACAGAGAACAAGGCAACATTTTTCCAACTATAATTACCTTAATTAGCTTAGCCTTAATAATCACTTAGCACGCAGTCAAAGAGCGCAGAAAAACACTCAAAATGAACAATATGGTTTTCGAAAATGTATTACTTTAGCTGTTTTCTTATTAAAAGTCACACTTCCAGAGATAAAACTGAGTGTTTTTAAGTGTCTTATCAATGAAAGAATAAGACTTTTTCAGACACTTTAATATTCTTCTCCACAGGGCACCCCGAAACCACTCAGTCTCTTTCTCTTTGTTTTTCGATTCTTGAATGTGAAGAGCCAGACTTCTCTATTGATCACAGTGTAGTTTGTGATGAAATATCCAAAAGTTAAAAGCACAAACATTGAACCTGATCACTTCTATTAGTGACGAGACTCTTTAATCTTCTTCTCTTACAACAGTCTGGAAGTTTCAGATGTAATTTTCTATTTTTCTTCAATATTTTTATCAGACTAAACTTAAATTCCTGTGTTTAATTCTCATTTACTCATTGATTTGCTGCAGATCTGTCCAGAGAAAATCGGCGTGGGCTTAACTTTGGACCACTGCAAACTGTTTAAAATGAACAAGCTCTATTTTTCACATTTTTAAAGATAAGTCGTCATGTTTATGGACTGGTGTGCACACAGTGGTGATATGCAGTGGCTTAGTAAGAATTTGAACAGGTTACGGGGCGGCCTGGTCTTTACTGAGCTAAAAAAGTTGTCAGAGTGGTACATCCAGCCCCAAAGTGAAAAGGTTCCAGGTTCAGTGACTCGGAGTGCTTTTGTAAAGGAGTTCTGTGGAGTTTGTAGTGTTTTGACCATAGACTGGTTGTATAAATAGACATAGCTAACATGCTAACCTGCTAGCCACTGCGTTCCAAATAGGAAGTGATAATAGGTGCACTTCCGGCTTCAATTCACTTTCCATTAGAAAACTGTCACCCCTGTGTCAGACTCGTCATTTTGATCTTAAAATATTGCTGTGCGCTCGCTCCCTGCTAAACCGCCGTTACCTTCAACAGCTCCCGATTGGCTCTTTTTGCTATGATACTCGCAGTCGGAATTCCAAATATGAATTGTCGCCTACACCTGCTCCAGCCTCCATGAGCTCGATTTGCAGCTGAAGCTGTGACGTCTCACTCACTCAGTCACTTCTTTAAACAGTCTGTGGTTTTGACTGAAATTACAAACTCAGTCATGAAACTTTCAGTCTAGAGAAAACAGGCCCAAACTGTGGTCCATTTTTCTTGGCCCTCAAGCTTCCAGGTGAATTGGCCCATATTACTTAAACAGCACTTTTTACTGTACATTTCTGAAAATCTACTTTAACAAGCCCATATCAAATATTGAATGTGTCCCACTCAGGATGTAAGTGTGAATAAAGGTCGAGTGGTTCAGTTTAACTTGTAATAATGACACAGATTTGAAGTATTCACTGTATCGGTGATCAGTCTATGGCCCTCAGTCGGTCCTCAGCTTTGTCTGTATTTTTATTTGTGGCCCTTAATGAGAAAAATTTGCCCATGTCTGGTCTAGAGTTTGGTCCCCATCATGGTTTTACTGCTGCCTGGTCCCATTTATGCCACTGGGTCTAAATTCACACCCTGTCCTGATCCCATGTGTGTCCTGCCTCTTGTTTTGACTCCTGTCTTGCTCTTCCCCCCCCTCACCTGCCCGAGTCTGGAGCTGGGCGGAGTTTCTGGCTCCTCCCGCATACACCTGGAACCCATCAGCGCAACCAACGCCACCTGCCGTGGATAAGAGGAGCCAGGACCAGACACTCGGGTCAGATCGTCCGCGTGTCCACGTGAATATGTTGCTAGATCTTGCTTATGTATTTTGCTCGTTGTTACCTTGCTCATTGGATTTTTGCTCAGATCTTGCTCCCTGGACCGTCCCAGCTCCCTCGCTCCTGGCTCTGCTTCCGAACCTGCCTCCCTGCTCTGGTTCTGTCCACCTTGTCTTCGTCTCTGCACTCCACGTCATTGGACCCTGGCTCGCCCCCTGCTTCCTGCTCCGGTATTGCCTGCATCGTCGTCCCCTCTGCGCTCCTCTCTACGCTCCTGGGTCTTGGCCTGCACCTCGCTCCTCGCTCATCGCCGGATCTACTTTCTTTGTTTGAACTATTATTCACTAATTATAAATAAACACTGTAAACTTTCCCCGAGCTCTGCATCTTCTGGTCCCACTCGCCTGCATTAGACACCTGTATCAACTTTAAAGTTTCACTACGTAGCTTTTCTAGTGGAGGATAAGCTACCTTCTTGTCTCCACGAAGATATACTGCTCAACCTGGATTGTTCCACAGTATGACATTAAATTATTGCAGTGAAAACAGTGGAGAGACAAACCCACTCCATGTAAGAAAACATGTCTTTCAAAGCAATAAAAACACCTGTATTTGAATAAATGCAAGCTGGATCAGTTTAACATCATACTGTGAAACATTCCAGACAAACAGTAACATCTCCATGGAGACAAGAAGGTGACAGACCCCATGAAAGTTACATAGTGCATCTTTAAATTACACACATACAATTCTAAGCATTAAGTCTAAAAAAAAAACAACATAGAGCCGTAATTGTAGCTCACTATGAAGGATGTCCTATGAACGTTAGCTAGCATGCAGTGTTGTTTGTGCTAACTAGCCCATTCTGGAGTGATGTGGTGAGGAAGGGTTTTAGCGGAGGAGAGAGGAGGAGGATACAGGGCTGAGCTGTCGCCATGGAAACGCCTTTGACGTGCAGCTGCCAGCACAGAGCTTTAGTCAACCATTTACTTTACATCGCCGCACAAAGAGAGGATAATAGATTTGTGGTACCGAGCAGCTTTTGAGAATTACAGTAAATATGTCTGTGCTGATTGTAGAGAAAAAAACAGAGGGGAAAATGTGTTTGCTCGATGGGAGGTTGGTAGTTAAAGAGCTTAAGTCAGTTTTGCTTGAAAGGAACTGATTGTGTATGGGTTAAAAAATAGATAAAAGTGCTTCAATCACAACTGAACCTGGGAAACCTGGGCCTAAACCTGCAGCTGAGAGTCATAGAACCATAGTTACATTAATAACCTTTGATAGAGGAGGCAAACGGGTTTTTCTCAGTCGATCTGGCAAAGCTCAAACAACAAAATTCTAATATTACTGCTACGTATACTGACAAACAGGTGGCGGACTCTCCACCAGTGCACATTTAAAGGCCAGTACCCCGATAACCAGCCGCTCTCAAACAAGGACACAGGGAGAAAGTTCTAGTTAAACCATCCGCCGCTGCCCAAACTTGTTTTACCCTCATCAAGACACTTTATATTCATGAATTAATGTGCATGTTTTACAACTTCCCAACTGCAATGTGGCCTTTATGGTCAGACGGCTGAACTACGCAGCGTTTTAAGTACATGATCCATCACCTGGAGATTTTTTTTTTTAATTTCGCCCAGAATGTTCCACAGTACGGCATTAACTTATCACTCCGTGGAGACAAGCAGGTCACGGCATTAAGGTCAGATCTGTGTAAGATGCGGTAGTCATGGAAACAGCAGCAATTAAATACATGCAAAATAGTTAAATGTGCTACTATGGAACTTTCCACACAAAGAGATGAACATTTGTATGAAGAAAACAGATATTCAAGTCAGTTTTGAAAGAAATTGTGCTGATCAGAGTACTTTTCTAGCAGCATACTTTTACTAATATTTAATGGAGTAACAGTACACTTAGGTTAGTAAATATTTGGGTTCCTCTTCCCCGTGAGTGACTCTACAAGTAACAAAAGTCTTTGATGTGAAACGATTTGAACATTTGTGTTTCTTGCAGCGCTTCTTCAGGGTGTGATTCATTTTGTCTCATTTTTGAGTTTATTCCTTGAAAACACCAGATTTTGTGCATCACTTTATGTTTCATCCTTCAGATTACATCCACTTCCAGTTATAATATAATATATCCTCACCGTTACTCTGAACTTACTCCACTTTTGCCAGATACTTTTTTACTCCCACTTAAGTCATTTCTTGGACTATTACATTGTACTTCTACTTGAGTAATATTATTTGAATGAAAGTTAATCTAATTTAATAATACTTGAGTAACATTTTTGGCAGCTCTACCCACCTCTGGAAGACAAGACACCACAAAAAAAAATAATAAAATAAAATAAAAATAGGTACAGTTTGGTATATTTCCACCAAACCCCTATTTTAGCCAAACTAAAAATGACTAAATCAGTTCAGTGTTTTTTGGTTTTTTTTTTTTGTACTTTCACAGCTCGGTGGTAAAACCCTGCTCTATGATAAAGCTTTGTGAGAGCTGCTGTAATTATGACAAAAGTCCCTGTTTTGGCTGCTTTAGAGGACTGCGCTTCGACTGATACTTTGCAGTATGGGGATGTTCTGCATGTGTGTCTATGGAGGAATGTTCAGCAGTTACCACGGTGACACGATGCACATTAACAAACACTGTCTAAAGTTTTTTGAATAACGAGTGTTCATGTTCTTGTTTAAGTGTTTGATTTTCAACAATAAGCCGAGAGTGACTGGCTCGCTAATGTTAATGCTAATGCTAATGCTAACTAGCTCATGACTGTACTGTGTTTGAGACGTGTTTAACACAGCTCAGCTCACCTGGAGTAGTTCCAGTTAAATCAGTTCTTTCTGGTCGTGTTGGGTTAAAACCATAGACTGTTTGTATAAATGGGCATAACTAGCACATCGATTGGCTCCAATTCACTTTACATTGAAAAATATCACCCTTTTCTCCGTAATTGTAGACAGGCTTTCCATTTTGGTCTTAAATGAACCCGCTCTACATGATCCTGGTGTTTTTATTTCACTATTGTGTCTGTAAATCAGGACGACACAAATCCGGCTCCCGCTAGTGTTAGCAACAGGTTTGATTGACTTTTCTAAGCGCCTGCTCCCTGCTAAACTAGCGATGTGGGTGTGAAGGGGCGTTACCTTCAACAGCCTCGCTCCTGATTGGCTCTTTGGTTGCTATGATACTCATGGTCAGAATTCCAAATATGGAACAGAGCTGCAAATTAGCCGCTATAACCTCTTTAGCCTCGATAAGCTTCATTTGACTGGAGCCGAACGCTATGAACGCTACTTAGTCCACTTCTTTATACAGTCTATGGTTAAAACAAAGCTCAGATTGTGGTGGGGTCGGTGGGATTCTGGGGTGTGAGATTATAACATGCACAAGTTTTCAAAAGTTTGCACATGTGACAAAGAAATGGCTAATGTCAAAGCAAGTTTGCACCGATCAGTGAATGAAAAAAAGAGGATTTGTACATCTGAAATTGACTGATTGTCTCTGTGTGAACTGAATGTGTTTAGAAATGTCATATTTTAGGGGCGAGATGTGTTGTATTTTACTATATGTACCATATGTTCCCATGTCTTTCATGCACCTTCACCAAACTGTTCTTCTTAACATCGTCCTGTCCAGGGACGACAGGTGGAAGTTAGTATTTCTGCTATAACTTGGCACCAAACTGAACATATTTCCTGTTTTTAAGGTCAGTGTAACGTCGTGCACTGTCCCTGTCTAAATAAAAGCAGACCAGACCATTCTTTTGTAATATTATCAGTGCGATACCTGGTTTAATGCTCTGTTTGCCTGGTAATGTTAAAACGTTCAATAAACAAAGATGGAAAAACAAACGTCTAGCGTCAGACAGAGCAGTGCCTACAGATAGCATCCCAGTGAATGCTGATGACACGTCCTGCAGCAACAATATGTGAAAAAGTCCATAATGCAGCTTTAACTACAGACACCACCAGTAATAAAACAACAAAAAGCAACTATATGCTCTAAAAATACTGAACCTAAACTCAAAAGTCCGGCTGCTAAACCAGTTCAGTCTGAAGTTTTTATTCAAATTCAAGAGCTGTACTTTCACAGCTCAGTGGTAAAAACCTTCTCTATGATAATGCACCGTGAGAGCTGCTGTAATTATGACAAAAGTCCATGTTTTACGCTAACAGGCCGCACTTCCGTGTCTATAATTACAGACAGACAGGTTCGATAGATGCTTTTTCACGCCAAGTCTTGGAGAATTTTTTTGTACTTTTTGTTTCCGCTGCCAGCTCCAAAATAACTGCTGCGGCGGGTCTCATAAAACTCCAGAAGAAAACTGTGGACCTTGTTTTTCAGGAGTGGTAGAGCATTTGCCCATAAACGAGAATGTTGCCGGTTCAATCCCAGCTCCCACCTGGATATACGAGAAAGAAACTTCACCTGTTTGAATCCTGTCGTCTTATGGAACATTTGTACAAAACACGATGGTGCGGAATCGATGTCGCTAGAACTACAACAAAATAGATTCGATTAAAGTCGTTTACTGCAGGAGGTCTGTGTGATCCCTCAGGCGTCCACGTCTTTTTTTTTTTCTGTGATCAAATTTTAAGTATTGATCTCATTTGCAGCTGTACAGGTTACAGTCTGATTACATTTTTCCCCCTTTTCAAACTCCCCAAAACAACTAACTAAATAAATGAATAAATAAATAAATAAATAAATAAATAAATAAATAAATAAATAAATGAACACATAAATAAATAAATAATGACAAAAATGAATAAATAAATGAGTAAATAAAAAATAACCATATAAAATAATACAATGTTGTAATAATAATAGTAATAATAATAATCATCATCATAATAACACTGAATAATAATTTATTATAAATAATATAAAAAGTAAATTAATGAAAGTAATCCCAGGTTTGAATTCCTTCCATAAAGTAAAACTGCAAATTTCCTCCATCCAGATACATCAGCAGAAATTGCATTGTACATGTCCATTATGTGCTACACATGAAAAAAAAGAACTGATTGTACACATATTGTGCAACTTTCTTGAATATTCAGTTTGACAGAAGCATCCACAGAGGAGGAGAGGAGGAGGAGAGGAAGAGAGGAAGAGGAGAGGAGGAGGAGAGGAAGAGAGGAAGAGGAGAGGAGGAGGAGAGGAAGAGGAGAGGAGGAGAGGAAGAGAGGAGAGGAGAGGAGGAGAGGAGGGGAGGAGGAGAGGAGGAGGAGAGGAGGGGAGGAGGAGATGAGGAGAGGAGGAGAGGAGGAGATGAAGAGAGGAGGAGATGAGGAGAGGGGGAGAGGAGGAGGAGAGGAGGAGAGGAGGAGATGAAGAGAGGAGGAGAGGAGGAGGAGAGGAGGAGAGGAGGAGGAGATGAGGAGAGGAGGAGATGAGGAGAGGAGGGGAGGAGGAGATGAGGAGAGGAGGATCCAAACAGCTCCAGTTCTTCATATGCATCAAATCAAGTGGCTCATTGTGTCTCGTCTGAAACTTTGACCAAACTATGGCTCATCCCTGATGTGGTTTTCATTTTAAGTATCTGTACTTTACTTTAGTACATTTTAGAGTAGATACTTTTTACTTTTACTTCACTACATTTGGGAGCAGGACTGAAAAGTAAAAGTATTTAGGCCCGAGCCCCTACAGGGCGTAGGGCCTATTGCTTCTGCAACGATGAGTGCCTGGGCGAAGCACTCAAAGTCGCGACCTTGCCCCGACTCCAGTATCCTAGCAACCCATGCCGTAGGCATGGGATATGCATGTTTGTTCTTGCTAGCATGTCATCGTCAACATTGAGTCAATGGGCGAAGCCCATTGACTCAATGTTGACAAAGGCAGCGCGAAGCGCTCATGTTCCCAAAACACACTCCTGGCATCGAGCCCTATCCAAGCACCCATGCCGCAGGCATGGGCCATCTTTGTTACTGCTAAAATGAATGGAAGTCAATGGGAGGTCAATGGCGGGCCCCGACGTCATTCGCCAATGACCCCACGGTGTCGTGGGGAAGGTCGAGAGCTTTCGAAAAACGTATAATTTGTCATTCTAATTTTTTCGGATATATTGTTTTTGCTAAAAATATTATTATTTTTATTTTTTAGGCCCGAGCCCCTACAGGGCGTAGGGCCTATTGCTTCCGCAACGATGAGTGCCTGGGCGAAGCATCATCTAGACAAGTGGGGCATCAAAAGTTATCCGATTTACATTGATACATATAGCGGTTTCCGTGCGGCGAAGCCACAAAATTCCATCCGAATTTTTGCAATTTTCAAATGTCAAAATTTGCTCCCGTTTGCGCATAAAAAGTCCGATTGAGCTCAAATTTCGAATCACTTGTAAAACTTTCTGGCCTAGACCTACTAATTATGAGAAGAAAACAATTTGGTGCAATAGCGCCCCCTACAGAATAACAAATACATTTGCATGGAGGGCCCAAAATTTAGTTTTCCCAAATGTTACGAAATTTCACACAAAAAAATTCCAGTGGGTCATCCCAATCAATAAAGTCAATCAGACCCATGACGTTTTTTGTACCGTGTTGCCATGACGATGCGCCAAATTGCCCATGTTATCCTAATGGGAATGCTCCGAAAATGTCCATTTCATGAGAAACACATTAGTTTCATGGAATTAAATGAAATTTGGCAGAATGACTCATCATGTCATTCTGATCAAAAAAGTCAATCACACCCATGCCATATTTTTCACTCTGTTGCCATGGCGATGCGCGCGAAATACCCATGTTATCCTAATGGGAACGGTCCCGAAAATTCCCCATTCATGAGAAAAAACTAATTTTCATGGAATTGAGTGAAATTTGGCAGAATGAACTCATCATGTCATCCCGATCAAAAAAGTCAATCACACCCATGTCATATTTTTCACCCGGTTGCCATGGCGATGGCCGAAATACCCCATGTTATCCTAATGGGAACATTTCCACATTTTCGGACATTTCAAAGTCTTCTAACGACTTCATACCTTCAATGAAGAACATGAAATTTGCCACGGTGATTCTTTACATCGTTTCCGTCAAAAAAGTCTGAGGTGCCAAATTTGTATTTTGCACGGTGTTGCCATGGCGATGCCTGGAAAAACCCATGTTGGTGCATTTTGTGCATCAGTGCTCCCAATGTCTTTTGACTTTGTTTGGTGACAAGTGCAGCCCAAAGCCACAATAAAATAGAGGCAAGTGGCGGGTCAGCGCCACCTACAGGGAGTGCCCGGTCGGCCGAGTGCGAAGCGCGGCCCGCGAGGGCCGTTCGATGCCGCTTGCGGCTTTAATTTTTTATTACTGTTGGAGAAAAAATCGTTATGAAAATCAAACATTTCAAGCTTTATTTTGACTTTTTACTCTTTAAGTACATTTTAAAACAGGTATTTTTACTTAAGATTTTTTCATGTGCTACTTTTACTTGAGTCCTTCTTTTACTCCGGTATTTGTACTCATTTCATTTCATTCTTTTAAATTATTTATGTATTTCGAGCACATGTATCAGGTGTACTTAAAGCACATTTCACAAATTTGTTCTGATATAATCTCGAAAAGGAGAGAGAAGAAGAAAACTGTCTCCTGTACTTTTACTTAAGTACCAAAACCGAGTACTTCTTCCACCACTGAGTAATTTTACCTTCACATTTTTCCCCTTTTTCATGTAATGTGCATCATTTAAGTTAAATCTGTTTTGCCGCAGTTTGATAAAAGCAGCTGTTAGGGCCAAAGTAAGTCTGCTGTGTGCGGCATGTGTCGTTTTATTGTCCAAGAACCAGGAAGTAATGATGAAGGGCTTATAAACTCATCATGGTGAATATTCAGGATGTTCAGGATGCATAAGGTAAGTGAGGAATAACTTTGAACCACACAAATCATTTAAAATTAACTAATAAAAATATTTTTAATGGGTTGTGTGGTCTGCAAATGATTTTTCCTGTTTTTTTTTCATATTCCTCTTTCATTGACCTTGCTCTGGGGCTGTTCGCTTGAAAAGAAACTTTAAAAATGATTTCAACATCTGCACCTGTCCCTTCTGTTTGTCTGTGTTTTGTTTAAAAGTTAGCAAATAAATATGTTGATTTTTTACTTAATCTTCTTCAGACAAAATATTACATTGACAAAATTTGCGAAAATACTTTGAAATTGTTGGAAAAAATGTGATGTACGAGAGAGTTGCCAAATAAGGAGGACAATTTCTCCACAGTGGCACAACAACAGTATAAATGCAGTGGAAATTCTGGTCACACTATGTTTTCAGAGGGATCTGGGGGCATGTTGTGCTTTTGTGCAGGGATTTACTATTGAAACCTGGCAACCCTGCATGCACATGACCAGCAGCACTGGCCTGAGGGAGAAAACGGATCGGAGAGAAGATGAGAAGTGACACCACATCTGTGGCAACCAAACTTCACTTGAAGTTAGCTTCTTTTGGAAATACCACAGTGGACATGTTTGTTTATGTGGAAAAGAGCTAAATGCAAATTGAATTGTGTTTAGCTCGGTGCTTAATGGAAAGTGACTATTCAGATAAACAAAAGCAAATAGTTCT